>CAUYRT010091922.1:0-40454 GCA_963574885.1 Lepilemur ruficaudatus | reverse complement strand
AACGTGCCCCCCGTTTTTTGTGGTTGGTGCCAGGTGGGCCGCCCCCCCCCCACAAACCCCCGGGGGCCCCCGGTTCACACTCATAAAAAAAAAAAAAAAAAAAAAAAAAAAAAAAAGACTGATGATAATTTCAAAGGGTGACTTTATTAGTAAACTTTACAACAAGTGCCATTCTTTTTCTACCTTTTTTGGGAAAAAATACTGCTATTTATAAATAATCATAAAGAAATTTTCATTAGACAAAAATGGTGTATGTAGAGGGGAATTTGGTTCATTTAGGTCATAGTGCAATCTAAGCTCATGTCTACTATTTAAAAAATAATGCTGATGTTGACCGTCAACATTTCCTTCTAGAATTTTCTTGTAGGCAGATCTGTTTGGCATCATGTGTGTTTACTTGGTGCAGTGTAGTTTTAGCAAGTTTCACTGCTGTCTTTTCTCAGGAACTCTAATACGTATTAGTCAGGAACAGGCAACAAAATCTCTCCTTCCTCTACGTGACCAGTGTTGGAAAACATATTATCTATGTGTCTGTTTCAAAAACGCATTTTAACACACCTCACTGCCCCTGCTAAAGCTTCAGTTTACACTCATTCCTATGCAAGTTTTCTAATATGGAGCATTCATTTAGCAAGAATTGCTCTCTGGGACCTGAGTGCTCCCTTCAAAGACGCAGAGATCCTCAGTGCGCTGTTGATCACTCTACCGTAGTTTTTCAAAGGGTTTCTTTCAAGGGTTTCTTAAGTTTACTTCTGGATCTTCATTTTTGTTTATTTTGCTTATTTCCATTAGGAAATCCTCAGGTAAGGCAGGTTGATACCTATACAAATAATCATATGGATCAAGATGATAAAGGAGGTATTCTAACCCATACATAGCTGTAGCCTCAGCACAGTGAAAAGAAGCTGCAAAATCAGAAAAGCAACCTGGACCCTGTGCAGGAGGATAATAGTTTTATTTCTAGTACCAAAACATGGAATTAAGTGATATTTTGGTAAGAAGGGATAAAAAGTTTCTTTTCCAGTGGTATCTCTGGAATCCCCTGGTTCCACGTTTATGATTTCCGTGCATTTTCCCAGCACTACATCTTCAGCTAAGGAAATTAGCTGAAGTACAAGTGTTCGTTTTAACCTTGTCAACTAATCTCCTCAAGGCTTCCTTGCTCAGTGCACATCCTGCTCCTCCACTCAGGTAGTCCTGCTTTCTACAGGGCTTAAACTTTCTCCCAAAGTAAACAGGTTCCTCAAGGTCATAGTTTACGAAGCCATCTCAGGTTGTCTAGTTAGACCTAGATATCATCAACCGCTTCCATGAGCCAATCTGCGTCTTGTAGATCATGGTCATGAACATACTGAAGGGCTTTAATTGTTTTCTAAGGCAGCTGGTATCTGCCTCCTTTGGTGTTAAACCCACAGTAGGAAGTCTTTATTTTCCTGCTTTATTTAAACCTACAGTAGAAAAAGTCCTAAAGCAAGAAAGTCTTTGTTTTTTTCTGAGCTCATAAACAACACTGGGTCCACGTAGTTCTGATGTGTTTCGCCATTTTCCCTAGATTTTGAGGTCCTGTCATAACCCTGAAGGAATTTTCACCTTCTGAGAGAATTTTTCAGCGACATCTGTGTTCTCAGATTTACGATGACTAGCATCTGCAACCAATGTCATCAGTCTTTTTAGATGACTCGGCTCAGTGTCATCTGAATACGTCATATGAAATAATTATTAAGAATATTAGGCTGGGTGTCACTGTGTTTTTCCAAAAAAAATACTAAATAGCTGAGAACATAAAAAAATCCAGTTACTGATCCACAGAGGAAGATTAAACGATGCCTCCAAGAGTTCGAGGCCATTTCTGAGTCTATCGCTGACATCAGCGAGGTTCTCCCTCAGTCCTCCTGGGGGCGGGGGGGGGGCGATGACGCGCTGGCTGCACCCTCGCCGCAGGTGCGCCAGTGAGGCCAGGTGGGGCTGCAGCTATGGGCGGCAGAGGACGCAGCCCTGAGCGCTCCCGCGTGTGCGTTTTGCCCTCTGGCATTAGCTTTAACGGTCCTTTTGCGTGCACGCGTGTGTGGGATTCTGTGTCTTGTATGTGAGCATGTACATTATTTCCATTACATTTGTTGCTCTGTAAACTGTAAAGTTTATCATCTGTTGAATCAAAGTTCCTGATGGCAATTTTTAGGGTCGTTAAACGTAATACGCGCTCAAACCATAAATGAGAATTTTAAAAATGGAGTGGGTTTCCAAAGAAATCAACTTTTTAAAAAAAGCCAGATAAGTCTGTGAAGAGTGGATATTACAATGCCTTTTAATAAACATTAAAATGTGCAAATTAACTTTCACCTTTCAGTTTTATGTTTAGAAAAAGCTATTACAGGCTTAATAAGGACTTTTTTTGTGGAAGCATATTATCTTCTAAACTGCTTTTTTTTAATTAATAGGATTGGATTAAGTTTCTGAAAATTATTTCTAAGTTTTAAGTTATTTAAATGTGTTAACTGAGTTGATTATAGGGGTGGGAGAAGGGTGGTAAAAGTTAAAGACCCTTCCTAAAGTAGTATTTTCCACATAGCTCCTCTCTTGATGTTAGTTTAGTGCATCTAATGAGACAATGCCAAAAGCCCACGTTTTTCAGAGGTAATAAAGGTAAGGCTGGCCTTTCCACACATACAGCTATCGAACTGAATGTGGACACCTGTATAAAAAAATATGCAAATTATCCAGCCGGCTGTTAATAATCACCTGTATCTAGCAGTATGCTAGGTGGTGTAAATGATGCAGAATAAAGGTTTTCCAAATACATATCGCCATGTGAGCTATATTTAACTCAAGCTAGTTTTGAACTCCAGGCAGCGTGAAGCAAAACCCTGCAGTTGGTTCGTGAAAATCTTACTTGCTGATGTTCTTATTGTTACAATTAATATTGACAATTTAATTATAAAAAGGTAGATTGTGTTGCATATAACTCATGCACAGAAAACAGTAAAAAATAACTAATTGGAAACGATCATTTTGTTTTAATAAAACACCGTGGCCCCAGGGAAAAACATTTTTTTTCTAATGTGGCAGTCAATGTGTTAATTTCTAAGGAAATATTATAGGGAAAACAATAAATACTATTTAAAATAAAAAGCAAATTGATATTTAAAAATCAATTTGCAGCTATTACTTATTACTAGTTTTCAGCCATAACCAAAAATAACTGCTCTCCAATTGTCCTTTTCACTGACTTTATTAGGTGAATATCTGTTTCACTCAATGTTACAAAGAGTCTAAAAATCACAAACCTGACTCTCCACTGTAGTGACTTCGGGATATAGGGGTTGATATTTAGATAGATTGAAAGACAGATAGATACTGATGTATTTTTCTGGTTGTCTAAATCTGGCGGAAGGATTTGGGTGTTTCAAATGCTTCCGTAAAAACAAAACAAACAATACAAAAACAGCAGCAACAAACTAGCTAAACTCCTTAATCAGAATGTTGTGTTTTCAAGTCTTTTTTAAACATTAGGATATGAAAGTTTAACATGCGGATCAGTCAGGATCCAGAAAGGAAAGAGATGGCATGATCACATTAGGGTATTTCAAGAAGGGATTTATTTATGCTTTATTTACCAGGGTCAGGTCAGAGTATGTAGAACCACCGGGACAAAGCAGGGATCCAGCAGCGGTTGAGGTTTTCCCACTCCCTGACCTGGAAGGTCAGATGTTATCTCAGATATTACAAGAAAGAACTTTATGCAGAGGCACAAAGCAGAATGCACTTGTGGCTGTTTTTGCTGCTTCCTCCTGAAGGTAGTTTAAACATTTTTAAGTTGTCCTTGTTAGTCCTTTCCCAGTAGATGAATGATGTTTGAGGAGTTGAAAATAGGACAAAGAAATAATTTGTGTAACCCTGACTTCTTCCAGCATTGCACTACTGCAACCGTTCTCTCCAAGGCCACCAGTGACCCTGACACTAAGTCCATTAGATACTGTTCTGCCCTTGTAGTTACCAGTAATCTCTCAGTTACAAGTGATGGAAATCCAGCTAGAACTGGCTTAGGGAAAAAAAGAGCATTTGAATCACATAATTGAAGAGTTTGGGTTTAGAGCTTTTTCCCAATTATTCTTGCAATAGTCATGAAATTGTGCCTCATTGACCTGGCTGAGTACATGTCCTCCCTGTGACCATGAAGATGAATTTCTGATGGTATGTGTCTGGGTTGTGTTCCAAGCCTGGGCCATTTGGGAGATTACACTTGATCTAGAACTCATGAGCCCGGATTAGAGGGAGCATGGTTTCCCAGAGGAAAGTTGAATTGCCTTTGACAGAAGAGGGTACAATCAGTTAAAATTAGCTACAGTTTTTATCCTATTTGACTTGTTAGAAATATTTGACATAGATGACTCCTTTATGAAACACTCTTTCTTCACCATTTTTGACATTATTGAATTTTTCACCCATCCTCCGGGCCATGCCTGGGCAGACTTCTTCCTTACAAGACACACTATTCACAGTTCATGCACTAATGCCAAGATTTGTCTAGACCAACCTCTGTCCTCTGTTATAGTCTGGGCAACATACCTTGATCTCAGACAAGATATGCCCAGTGGTGGCTTACAGCATTCCAGCAGTTTTAAAGTCCTGCCTGCCTCTGCCACTGCTTAATCTCCTGTCACCTACTATTGTTTCTGCCTCCCCTGGGGGTGAGGGCCTGACTTCAGCAAAGCCTGCATGAGGCCCACCATGGGGAGCTGCAGCAGCTCCAGTGTCTCATTTTACCCAGCAGAACCCCAGGAGCTTGGGCTTCCAAGCGGCTGCTTGAGAGGACAGGGTAAGGGAACCTAAAAATATGGAGTGCTAACTCGCAGGGCACAAAGTTTGATCAGTAAGAGACAGGTGTGGGGAAAAGCCAGCACATCAATTGCTTACCATTTCTTATCCTGAAAAACCTGACTGTTTCATGGGCTTTCTGGAGATGCCCTGTGTGAATAAGCTGGCTGTGTTGTCCTGTGAGGCTGTGGCTAGCTTGGCAGGGCCTTACCTTCTAATGCTTTCTCTTCGTTCTTGACTGACTTCTATGTCACCCTTGTTGAGCTCACCCAGGCATGGCACCCCAAAGAAAGTGTTAGCGCACAGCTTTTCCCCAAGCTTTACTTCCTAGGGAACCTGGCATAAGACACAGATTATCTTTCTCTGCCCATCACTAGAATTTGGTATTCGTTGGGGTACTTCCCAGATACCCTTCTTCCCTCACAACCCACATCCTGCCAGGGAGACCTTATCTACTCTCATGATTTCCATTATTGAGGACTTCCAGATCTCCATCCCAGGCTTCTCTCCTAAGCTTCAGAACCCCACAGTTCCAGACCTCAGCAGCCATCACTCCTTGGATGTTCCACACTCAAATTGCTCATGTTTTTCATATCTTATAAATGATGTCATTGTGCACTAAGTTGCCTGGATCAGAACTCTGAGAATCATTCCTCACTCTCTCTTACTTACTACTCTGCACATCCAGTCTCTCACCAGGCCTGGCGATTCCATCTCCTGATTCCACCTGAGTCCCACCAACTTAGTTCTTTTCCACTGCCACGACCTCTTCCAGCCATTTCCCTCTCTCCCTTGTATTTCTCCAGTGTGTTCTTTACAGAGTGATCCCTGTGTAACACACATCTCAAAGGCTTTTTCCTGTCCTTAAATATTTCTTAATGCTTTTATTTTGCATGTCTTTCCAGCTATATTTCTTTTCTATATATAATGTAGGCTCCAGCCCTATTGAATTTTTATTTTTTCCTGTCTCCAGGGTCCTTCTAACCCCTCAGTCTGTTTCCTCTGCTTGCAACAGTCTTCTCTCTCTTCTTAAGCTTTCTAACTTACACTCAGCCTCCAGGTTGCAGCCTAGATACCCCTTCCTTCAGGAAGCCCTTCTGGATCCTGTCCTTCCCTCCAGTTCAGGTCAGTCTTCCTGCTAGGGCTCCCACTGCCACTTGTATGTCTGCTGTCATTGCACCATAGTACTTAATCAGACGTGCTGTTTAATTATCCTTTTCATTTCTGTATAAGGGCAGGACTCTGTCTACTGTGCTCATAATCACTTTCCCAGAACCTGATGATGACTGGCACACAGTAAGTACTTAAATACATATATAATAAAAATACAAAGTCAACACAAAAACCTCATTTAAAAATCTTTTTTTTTAATAGCAAGTTCTCAGAATTTCAGAAAACTAACGTGCATCATCTTGCATTTTTAGAGTAACAGTACTTTTTACAAAATTATAGAAGATGGCATTTTAATGACTTTTATAACACTGAGCTCTAAGTAGACTATATTATCACCTGTTCTAAGAAATAACACCACAGAAGTGTGAATATAATTGCTATTGCATTTTCAAAATTTTTCTGTTTCCTGTTTTCATGCTGTATTTGACAAAATACAGAGTTTAGTAAAGCTTGCTACCTAAAATAAGTTTTTAGGACTTGGTTTCACAACAAGTGAGTAACGGAACACTGGGGGTGGATTTCTGGCGAGGGCGTGGGCTCCCACTTGTGCAGACATTGCCAGGAGACAAACTGTAATCTTACACCCTGTGCCTCTCCTGGTAACAACTGTTGCTCTGTTTGATCGTGGCACCTTCTCAGTTTTTATTTCTTGATTGAAATTGAGAAAGTTTAATCTATTGTTCTTTTTGAAAAATTTTTGACTTTTTTTTATATTTGTACAAGTTTCTGGGGTACATGTGAAATTTTTGTACATGTGTACATTGTATAGTGATCAAGTCAGTGTGTTTAGGTGTTCATCACCTGAGTATAATATATTTTTGTTAACTGTGGTCACATTACTCTGCTATCAAGGATTGAATTTATTTCTTCTAACTGTTTGTTTGTACCCTTTAATCCACTTTTTTCCTTCTCCTTTCTTCCCCCTCACTCACACTTCCCAGTCTCTATTGTCTCTCTTTCCACTCGCCACATAAAAGCAATAATCAACAGAGTAAAGAGACAATCTGTTGAATGGGAGAAAATATTTGCAAGCTATTCACCTAATGGGGAACTAGTATCCAGAATATACAAGGAACTTAAACAACTCAACAGAGAATAAACAAATAATCTCATTAAAAAGTGGGCAAAAGACCAATTATTATTATTATTATTTCTTTCTTTTTTTTTTTTTTGAGACAGAGTCTCACTGTGTTGCCCGGGCTGGAGTGCTGTGGCATCAGCCTAGCTCACAGCAACCTCACACTTCTGGGCTCAAGTGATCCTTCTGCCTCAGCCTCCCAAGTAGCTGGGACCACAGGCATGCGCCACCATGCCCGCTAATTTTTTTATATATATATATATTTTTTTTAGTTGGCCAAGTCATTTCTATTTTAGTAGAGACAAGGTCTCGTTCTTGCTGAGGCTGGTTTCGAACTCCTGACCTTGAGCGATCTGCCTGCCTCTGCCTCCCAGAGTGCTAGGATTACAGGCGTGAGCCACTGCGCCAGGCCAAGACTGATTATTTTTGATGATTTTTTTTTTTTGTGCTTCTTTGCTTCCTTATATGGGTACATGCATTGCTTCCATTTTATATGTTGCTCTATGTAAAATTTATCATTGATTTAATAGAAATTGAGGATGGCAATTTGTAGAATTATAAAATAAACTGCAGGTTCATAAAAAATGAAAATTTATAAAATTTGATTGATTTTCAAATAAATCAAAATTAATAAAGATCTAAGTATGCTAAAAATGGTAGACACAATGCTATATAAACATTATACTATAACAGTAAACTCTAAACATGAGAAATACACGAATTAGCTTTCAGCATGTTGTACTGTGGTGGACTGGGCATGGCACAGGGAGTGGTCTGCCTGCAGGAACTTCCATTTGTTAGTTCTCTGTCTATAGCAAACACCATATATTAAACATCTAAGCATGTTATCTCCTAAAGTTGCTTTCTCTTTAGTATTTAAATGCGTCAGTTGGCAATTTTTGGAGGGAATGAAAATAAAGAGGCCAAGGCACCAGAAAATAAATATCCTTAGTCTGTGAGCTGTTTTCTAGTTTTCAATGTAAATAGGTTTCTCATACATAATTCCATGAAGAGATTTGGCTCAAGTCTTTTATTTATACCCCTAAATTAAGCTGGGTTGCAGAAATTAAACTGTCTAGGAGACATATAACCAAAAAAAGTATGGCCAGCCAAAAACTTCTACATCTACTTTCCCCACAGGATGAGAAAAATGACTTTTTGAGTTCTAGGCCATTGTAACTATAAAAAGCTCTGTTGATAGAGTGCTCTAGAAAGAATAACACAAATTAGTATCTTCTTCAATCTCAAGACTGAACTCCCTCTTCTAGGGCAGCACAACTGTTGTGCCTTCTGTGAACCTGCCCCATCTCACCTTCCTGGGCAGATCTAGCACCACAGATCTATTCCTACGGCTAGTGGAGATGCCTATGTTATAGCATTCACTCATCTCTCTTCCCCTTTTAGACTAGGAGTATTTAAAAGGTAGGGGACTGCATTTGTTCCTCTTTGTAGCATTGGGTCTAGCACAGTGCCTGGCACATTGTAGAAAATCAATGTATATAGGCTGACTGATAAATGACAATTAAAAAGGCCTCCCTATCTTTGCGCCATTCTGCTTTGTAGTTTTCCCCCAATTAAAAAAAAAAAAAAAAGGCCTCCCTAGAGACTATTTACTAGGAAACCAAAGACTGAGATTACTAGGATGCCATATTAATGTATACTTTACTATTAAGCCATGGCTTCATTATTTTATTCTGCTGTGGTTAGTTTGGATAGATAAAAATGTGCCAACAGATAAGATGATTCATCCCAAAAAATCTTTCAATTAATTCTAAGGTAACAATTTTCAAGAATTAATCTTAAAACAAGAAAAAGCCTTAGAGAACAATAACATCTTGAGAAATTATAACATTAATTTCTTTTGCATATGTAAATAGCTTTAGATTAGGTGGGAAATGTGATTTTTGAAAATTGATGCAAAATCTTCACATTGAAAATCTGAGTTATAGATATTTTACATCACAAAATTGGTCTTATGACCCTCAAATGAAAGTATAGAGTGGAAATTCCAATAGAACCCTAATTGTTCAAACTAAAGCAGATGTTATAGAAGTAACACTTTTTACACTAGAGACTAGCGTACATCTATTTAGGAAAAGTAGGTCTTTGATCTTTCATAGAATCTAGCTCTTCAAAATCACTTTAATATTTAACAAATACTCATATCATCAGTATGGGAAGGTATTTTGAAAACTGGAATCTAAAACTCTGTGCATGTGTATGTGTGTGCACATGAGTATATTTACCTATGTGTGTATGTGTGAGTGTAGACAACGTCTTTACCCTTCATTACGTTAAGTATAGTTATCCACATTCATATTAAAATAAGATCCCAAGTTTCCTTTTTACTGCTACTACCTTTTCAAAAATTAGTATGGCTTCATTATATTTATTGAATGTAAATGAATAAATAATGTTATTCACATATTATTTGGTAGAATTTGGCTCAGTTTCCCTCTCTCTTAAAAGGTGTAAGATATAAAGTAATACTTTTGAGTAAACACAGGGACTTAGGTCTAGTTCTTGCTAAGTATGAAGCAAACAACGTCCTCAAAAAATTGCATTGTCTTCTCTTCAGGGAATAATTCCTGATCTTATGATACCCAACTTTGTGCTATAAAATCATTAGGAGGTGAACTGATACTAGCAGTAGTTACCCAAGCTTTATTCTCATACTGATAAGCTTCTCCCCTCCAATGGCTTCTATTAACAGCTACCATTGGGAACAATCAGGATTCTGCTGTCATTTGACTTAGATGATTGTATCATAATCAAAAAAGTAAAGGGGACTCTTTCTATGAGTAGTGTTTGCTACATAATCCCCCTCTGGATATTATTTTAATATATTTAGTGAGAAATTTTTAAAAATCAGATTTTTAAAGATGATAAAGCTGTGAATATCAGTCTGCATGTACAACTACACAGCTATATGTCGACAGCTGCATGCATAATTATGGAAATAAATCATCTGCCTTACGCCTAACACTGTGTTAGGTGCTGTGGACAAGGTAGAATGAAGGCCTTTAAAATTTATATTGATTTCTGGGAAACTATTTTAAAATAAACATCATAAAATCATTCAGAAAGAAAAAGGCGGGATCAATATTTAAAATCAATATGTAGCCATTATTTTGCTTTTAGTAATGACTGACTTTGCTGCTCTAAATTTGTTTTCTCCAATCCTCTGACTTTATTGGGTAAACGTCTAATTGACTTAATCTTTCAAAAGGCTCTAAGAGCCATAAACCTGAATGTCTAGTAAGTGGAACAGAGTCAGTGAATGACAGATGCTTGTCTGGGGATCCCATTTGGAAGGATTTAGCTGTTGAACTGCCCACCTTCCAAATACGGAAACAAACACAAAACATTTTTATGTCCTACCTGAGGACCAATAAGCCTCAGTGCTCCCTAATAAAGACAATTGTATAAAACGTTGGCATCTGCATCCATCAAGATCCCAAGAGGAAAGAGATGGCACAACGAAATTAGGATATGTTGAAGAAGCTTCATTGACCAGGGAAATAATTCCAAAGGCGGGAAGATGGTGTCAGGAACAACACAGGTTAGTGCAGGGACTTGGAATGGCAGTGAAAAGGCTACCACTGTTAGTTAGGTCTAGAAGAGGGAGAGGTTAGTGCCATGTGGAAGGAGACAGTCCCTTAGTGAGGGTCAGACTGACAGGAGCAGTGAGCTTCGAGGGACACCCAGTCATCAGTATCATATTTTGTCTGATCTTTCTTCATAATTTTCTAAATTACCAAACTTTCAATGGTGAACTTGAATTGTCCTTAGTTTTCAAAGTTAATCATTTTCCCCCAGTACAGTGTAGTTGCATGTTTATTGTGACAGGGTGCCCCCTACACAATCCCACATGTAAACACTGGACTTCTGGCCACCTAACAATGAGGACCTGTGCTGTGGCCAACAGAGCCATTTCCACAGAAGAGTTTAAAAACATAGCTCTTTACACCTCTGACAAAGGTCTGATAACAAGAATCTACCATTTGAGTCTCTTTATGCTCCCCACATTTTACATAAAATTCTCTTTAGTATTTTCTCTGTATACATTGAGCAAAAAAATAGATATTATTAATTTTTCTTCAGTTATTAGATATGATAAAAAAACTTTTGGGAAGAATAATACACATTTGCCCCTGTTTTTACCTATTACATATTTTCCTTTTCTATCCAAACTTCTATTCCTTTTTATGCTTTCATTTCAATTCTGTTTGGAGAACTCTCTTTATCCCAAGTAATTCTCATAATGTCTTCATCTGAGACTGTCTTTATTTCCCCTTTTTTCCTAAAGAATAGTTTTGTTGAATACAGAATTCACATTGATAGTCTTTTTCTTTAAACGCCTGAAAAACTTTGTTGTTTACTCCATCATTTCAGATGAGAAACCCTCTGTCATTCAAATTTAAGTTCCCTTGTGGGCCATGTGTCATTTCTCTGGATGCTTTTAAGAGTTTTTTCCTTTGTCTTAGTTTATAGCAGTTTAGTTGTGAGGTATCTTGGCAAGGATTTTTCTCTGTGTATCCTATTTGGGTTTTGCTCATATTCTTCCACCTGGAGTTCATGTCTTTCACTAATTTTGAAAAGCTTTCAGACATTATTTCTTCAGTCTTTCAACCCCACATGTTTTCTTCTTTCCTTCTGGGAATCTGATATTATGAATAGTACCACTAAATACATGGACATGGGTATGGCTCTGTGTCATTTTACTATCAAACATCTAGAGTGGTTTGTGCTCTCAGTGAACCACTTATTCAACTCTACATTTGAATATTAGCATTTTCACTCATCATTCTACAAATATTGAAGATCACCAAAGACTTCATAACCTCCAAATCCCACTCTCTGCATTGATTCTTTTCTTTCTTTATATTATTCTCACCTTACTGAATCAGTCCAACATTAAAACTACCCAGATTATTTGACCACTTTCAGTTTTCTTCAATGGCCCATTCGCCTTATTTTCTAAACTTTAATTCAAGAATTCTCCATGTTTTGTCCTTAGATTTTCCATATAACTACCTAATCTGTGCCTCAAGAGCTAATATTTTCCCTGGCCCTAGATAAATACTTTTGACCATCTAGGAGACATTAACATCTGGGCTTCTCAAAAAGTTTTCCAAGCCTGAAATGCCTAAAAACAGATCTTTCTCCTATAAAAATTTTTACGCCTAATGTCCTGATGACTCCGCGCAGTCTTCAAAATACAGATGGAAAGTGAAGCCACAACATTTTTAATATTGCCCCAAATGAATAGGTATTGTGGACTGAAATGAGAAACAATAACAGAACCCTGAGCACAGCTAACATTATAGAGACAGGCAAAAGGAGCAAGAGTGGCTAAGGGAGAGCTCTTGAAGGAAAGGGAAGGTAAGAAGAATTCGGGAAAAATGCAATGTCATCATAGAAGCAAAGCAAAATGTTTTCAAAAATGAAGAAGAAATCAGAAGTGTCTCTTGTTTCCAAGAAGATTTGAAAGGTAAGAAAGGAGCTATAGAGAATGGAATTCTTAATAATTAGGCCTACTGGGGCCTCAGTAAGAGTGGTTATAGAGAATTGGTTTAGTCAAAAGCCAATTAGCAGGAGGCAGAGAAATCAGTCAATGAGTGGAAGTAAAGTGAAGAGAGCAAAGGTAGATAGATTTCAAAGCAACCTGTTGGTAAAAGAGAGAAGTAGGGTACAGTGACAGAGGGATGTGAGATGCAGTAGGGACTACTTAACATGAATAGGTGAGTATGTTTAATGTTGACAGGAAAGAACCTGGAAGAAATTAAAGCTGGCCAAGTTGAATACAGAGAAGAAAGACCAGATTACCAATTGAGAACAAGGTATGTGTGCGTGGTGTACTGTGTGTGTATGTCTTGGGGAGAGTGTGATCCAAGAAAAAGTATCAGAAAAGATCATTAAACAGGAGGAGAAAAATCTTTTCCTTCCTTCAGAGGAATTGATATTTTCTCTTGCATTCCCATTTATGCTCCCCTCAAGGTATTATTAATATCTTATGTCAAGATTATAATTATTTCTTGAAAACTGAACTCTCAAATTACCAAAATTTGTCTGTATAGAGCTGCCAAAAATATTCTTTATTAAACAAGCTTTTACTATTTTACAAACTGGCAAAGAATCCTCTCTCTACTATTTATTTGTCAAATTGGGCTACTTATATAACTTCTTTGTGCCTCAATTTCCTCATTTGAAAAAAGCTAATAGTACCTACCTCTTAGAATTATTGTTAAAATTAAAATGGTAAAAACAGAAACATGGGGGAAACATAGCACAGGGCAGAATTCTTCCAGCACCCATGGAAGGAGCATTTAGAACAGCCCAGCTAGAGGGAAAGCCTCCACCCCAGTGGTAGAAACCTGAGTTGTAGGTAGTTCTACCACTGGCTGACAAAAGCAGCCTGAGGCCTAGAATAAATTTGAAAGGCAGACTTTGAAGGCCACAAAGTCCGTAGTACATAGGCAAGTTCTGTGGCTGTACTGGCTCAGAGCCAGTGGACTTGGGGTGACCATGCCTCAGAGAGATACCAGCAATGGTGGCCAAATGATTACCTGTGTCATCCTTCCCCAAATTCCAGGCTGTGAAGCTTGGTGTGAGTATTCTCCCACTTGGGGAAAGGAAAGGGAAGAGTACAAAAGACTTTGACTTGCAACTTGGATACCAGTTCAGCCACAGTAAACTAAAGTACCAAGCAGACTCCTGAAAATCCTGGTTTCAAGCCTTAGCTCCAGGATGGCATTTCTAGACCCACATGGGGCTAGAAGATAACCTACTTCCCTGAAGGGAAGAAACCAATCCTGACAGGATTCACCACCTGCTGACTAAAGAGCCCTTGCATTTTCAATAAACATCAAAGGTAGGCAGGCAACAGTCATTACGGGCTTTGGGTGAGACTGGGCTGGCTTCAAATGTAACCTGGTACTGGTTACCATGAGGGAATGCCCACAGCACTCCCTCTCCAACTCCAGCAGCCCAGCACAGAAAGTGAGGAAAGAGAGTGAGAGACTTTAGCTGGTCCTGGTAATTCAGGGAATTCTCCCATGTCTTACCTAAGTCCTCCAAAGTGGTATCACCAGATGTCTAAAGACTTACAGCATTACTGGGCTTGGTGCGCTGCCAGTGCTGAGATGGCTCCAGTGAACAAAGATTTAGATCACAATGCTTAATTCCCTTTGAATACCTAGAAAGACTTCTAAAGAAGTATTGTTCTAAACAAGTCCAGACTGAGAAGATTAGAATTAATACCTAACTTTTCAATGCCACACACCAACAAACATGCACAAGAATCAAGAACATTGAGGAAAACATGACCTCATCAAACAAACTAAATAAGGTTCCAGTGACCAATCCTGGAGTAATGGAGATACGTTACCTTTCAGACAAAGAATTCAAAACAGCTGTTCTGAAGAAGCTGAATGAACTACAAAACATTACAGAGAAAGATTTCAGAAGCCCATCAGAGAAATTAAACAAAAAGATTGAAATACAAAAAAAAAAAAAATCAAGAAATTTTAGAGCTGAAAATTTCAGTTGACAAAGCGAGGAGCACATCAGAGTCCCTAAAAAGCAGAAGTGATTAAGCAGAAGAAAGAATTAGTGAGCTTGAAGACAGGATAGTTAAAAATATAGTCAGGTGAGAAAAAAGAAAAATGAATAAATAAGAATGAACACACCTACACAATCTAGAAAATAGCCTCAAACTAAAGTTATTGGCTTAAAAGAGGAGGTAGAGAGTGACAGGCTGGAGTAGAAAGTTTATTCAAAGAAATAGAACATTCCAAACCTAGAGGAAGATATCAATAATCAAATACAAGAAGATCATAAAACACCAAGAAGATTTAACCCAAACAAGACCATCTCAAGGCATTTAATGATAAAGTTCCCAAAGGTCATGGACAAGGAAAAAGTTATAAGGAAAGCAAGAAAAAGGAAGAAAAAATAACATATAAAGGAGTTCCAATGTGTCATCACTCTTTGAAAGCTATTTTTGTCAGTTTTTGCTTTATGTATATTGGTGCTGTGTTATTAAGGGCATATATGTTTATAGTATATGATATATGTAATATGAAAATGTTAGTGCTATATTTCTCTTTCCCTTTTTTGTGGTAATATTATTACACATATTAAATCTACTGTTATAAACTTAATACATTCTTACAATGAATTTACCACTCATAGTCATTCCTTAACTCAGAACAGTTTCATTTTTACCTATTCCCTTTGTGCTGTTATTGGCAACCACATTACATTTCTATATGCTGTTGGCCCAACAATACATTATAATACATATTGTTTTATATAATTGCTTTCAGATTAGTTAAAAATGAGAAAAATACGCATTTATACTATCTTTTATTATTATATAATTATTTTACCAGTGCTCTTTGTTTCTTCCTGTGGATTCAAATTATCATTTGTCATCACCTGCTGTCAACCTGAAGAATTTCCTTTAGTATTTCTTGTAACAAATTCTTTCAGTGTTGATGTATCTGAGAATGTTTGTCAGAATTTTGCCTTCACTTTTGAATGATACTTTGCTGCATGCATGGATCTTGATTTACAGTTTTTATCATTAAACACTTGAATATGTTATCTTACTACCTTTATGCTGAAAAATCAGGTGTTTACCTTATTAAGATTCCCTTGCAACTGAAGAATCACCTTTCTATTACTGCTTTCAAAATTTTCTCTTTGTCTTTGAGTTTCAGCATTTTTGCTATGCTGTGTCTGTTTGTGAATTTCTTTCTGTTTATTCTACTTGCAATTTGTTTAAATTCCTAAATGTATAGATAAGTGTTTTTCAATAAATTTGGGGAGTTTTCAACAACTATTTCTTCTAATATTTCTCTGTTCATTTCTCATCTCTCTTTCTGGTACTTCTATTACCTATTTTTGGTATGATTAACAGTGTCTCAGTATTCTATGGAACTTTCTTCATTATTTTGCTTCATTATTCTTTTCTCTGTTTTTTAGACTGCATTATCAATCTACCTTCAAGTTTGCTAAATCTTTTATTTATATTTGAAATGTACTGTTGAGCCACTCTAGTGACATATTCTTTTTAGTTATTGTACTTTTCACCTCTACAACTTCCATTTTTAAAAATAATTTCTCTTTATTGATATTCTTTATTTAACACAACATTGTTATATCTTCCTTTATTTCTTCAATCAATACTCCTTTAGCTTTTTTGAACATATTCGTAATGGCTATTTTGAGGTCTTTTCCTATTAAAATACACATCTGGTCAATCTCACAGGCAGTTTCTCCTGCCTGATTTTATTTCTAGTGTATGATTATACTTCCCTGTTTCTTTGTATGTCTCAAAATTTTTGTTAGAAGGTAAACATTTGAGATAATATAGCAACTCTGGTTCTCATGGTGTGGCCCATGATTTTTATTTTCTGGGTTTTTTTCTTTAGTGACTGGCTGGATTGTTTTTCTGTAGCCCATTTTCCCTTCCATATTATTAAGTCTATGACTTTGGTGCTAAAGGAGGCACAACTTTGGGCCTACCCACAGTTACTCTGGAATTACAGTGGTTTTAGCAGTGTCCCTTCTTCTCTTTCCTTGACCACACCCAGCTTTTAGGTTCCACTAAATTGTAGGTTGATTGCTCTATTATTTCAAAAATATAGAGAAGCATATATTGCTCTACAAACTAACCTAATCAAATTTGAGCTCCCTTGAAGGAATAGTTCTCAAATTCAGAGTTTGGTATTTGTTCTGACCCAAGACAGCTTTTCCCAACCTTCTCCTCCCCTAAGTCTCTCCTGCCAACTAACAAGCTTACAGTTTAGCCTGTATCATGAATCCCCTCCCAATTGTGCCTCACCACAACCTCCACCGTTTTTGAGAAAACCCTTAAGCTTAAACTTCTCCATGCTCTGTAGCAAATGAAGTCAGTCATTTTGGAACAAATTTAGAGAGTATTTGTTTTACAGCCTGCTTCTCATTCCAGACAAAATCTCTAAGCCAGGGCCCTGAAGCTGGTGTGTGTGGGGGGATCAATTGCAAATTTGTGTCTGATGTCTCTACTCTAGGAGCCGAATGTTTGGTGGAGGGGGATGGGCATCAGACCAAGGTCTTCTTGGCTTGCTTCTTCTAGCATGGAACCACTGTCTTATAAGCCAGGGAAGGGAAGTCACTGCCAGAGTGTTCTCTGTAGCTTCCTGCCAAAGATAGAGCCTCTATTTATAAGAGGAGGCCGAGCAGAGAAATGGAGCCCTGCTTCTCAACTGCATTTTTGCAGAACTTAGCCTCAGGAATAGGTAGTAGATGGTGGCATGACAAATGCTGACATCCTGCTTCTCCCAAGAAGAAAGCAATCCAACTGGGAGTTGGAGGAAAAAAGAGTCCTGTGTTCTTGGCCTTGGCAGTCTGTAATGCTGTTTCCACTTTCTGAGCTCAGAGAGAAGAGGAAAGGAGTGATTTTGGTTGAAATACCACAGAGTGTTGCCTTTTCTACTGATTTTATAGATTTTCCTAAATATATATTTCTTCATTTTTATGCCTTAAAGACCATTTTCAAGGGCCTTAAGTGATTGTTGGTGTTTGTTAAAAAATAATTTTCACCAGCTTCAACAGAGAGTAGGTCAACAAAGCTCCTCACAATGTCATGCTGGAAGTCAATCCTCCTTTACATTTACATTTTATCATTTCAAATTATTGGCAGGGTTTTTATATTCCAACTAATGCAGATAATCTCATAGAAATTAAACATCTAAATCAGATGTTGATGTATGTTCTTCATAGGATAATGATCCTACACATTCTTTTTAATAAAATTTACATGAAATGTAAATAGTGATTTTTAAATTTAATACAGCATACATTGCACTTTCTTAAAAATATTTATATTGCTTCTTTTCTAGTTTGTTGTACTGACCAACACTGCTTCACATGCCAACAAAAGTTAATAACTGAGACTAACACTAGAGAAACAGGGTAAAATACATTCCTTAAGGAGACTGACCTTATATTAAATTATATGCTTGCTAAAGGATAAGAAAAAGTTAGGGAGCAATCAAAAAGAAAATATTAGACCAAGTCAAGTCATGTCTGAAGTCAGAATTAATTTAGTTAAAATTTTTACATGTGACTTATTAGTCATGGTAACACAGACCTTGTAAATGATATTAAACCTATAGACATATTTTAATGGAATATAAAAATATAAGAACCTTATAAAAATTTTACATTGAAATTGACAGATAAAGTTCTTTGGATATTAAGCATTTAGCCCAATGATAAAGTTGTCTTTTGCTTTCATGCTTTATGTTGAATAATCAATACACTTTTCATCTTGAAATAACCGACATGGAATTGCATCTTAAACAGAGTATAAAGTCTCCCATCACGGTGCCAATGAGTGAAGAATAAGACTCCAGGAGCTTAAGAAATTTTCCTATTTTTCTCATAGTAAATTTGCTCTAAGTAATTTCAACTCAGGTTTTTTTTTTTAAGAACAGAACTTACAAATAGATGACAATGTTCTGGAGACTTATGGTTGGGGTCAGAGTTTCCATGGAAGTTGAAGGGAATGGGGAATAAGAATGTGAGAGGTGGGTCAAACATTTTAAATGATACTGTGAATACTTTAAGGTCATAAGAAATATTCCTGAAATCAGAATTTTTGTCCAAAACACATTCAATCTATAGCTAAAACAATGTAACTGTGTTCTCTACCATTCAATCCTGCTACACTTTACTCACCATGTATGAAGTACTGGTGCATAATTTTGTTCAGATGTTTTGCTAAAACTCCTGGCTGTCACTCAATTCCAAAAGTGCAAGAATTGACATTTTATGAAATGATCCGCTGAAACTGCTGAGTTTTAAACAGAGGTTTTAATATGAGGAGATACAAGCTTTAGTTTCATAATGAAACTCAAGCAGCTCAGTTTAGTCCAAGTTTCACATGAACATAAAACCCAAAGACTAATGAAAACAATCACTAAGCTTGTGATGTTAAATCCAAAGTCATAACACTGCCTTACTATCATGGCTCTGTTACTAGCATGGTTTTGACATTATCATTGAAATCCAAATATGATCTAGAAAAAAATTACAATATGTCAGAGTCAAATTGTCCATTATCAAAAGTATGCTTTTCTCCACATCCAAGCCATAATTAAATCTGAGACTTCTGACCATGAATTTGTGCATTTGTCCATTCAGCAAGCAATAATGAGTGTCTACTGAGAAGAGACTTCCAATTTTAAAATAGTGGCATAGAAGCAAGTTGTTTTCACTCCTCCCTCACAGAAACCCAAAACAAAATATACAGCACCAATATTATCACCGGAAATATTCCAAAACTGAAATAAGAGGATGAGACAGTTCCCAGAGCCACAAAGAAGTGACAAAACTCTGAGCAGATGACAAGAGAATTGGACTTCCATATTCCTCATGCTTCTCTGCACAATCTACCTGACATCAAGCATGTGGAAATTTTTTAGTGGAGAATATTTGTTTTCTCCACTGAAAAAGTTGGATTGGGGTGGACAATCAGGTTCCCCACAACCTTGGGTTCCCTGGCAGAAGACTTGTCCTTGCCTCAGCCCATGGAAAGCATCAGGAGTTCTTGAAGGGAGAAATATCCCTGTGGACAGCCAGAGACAAAGAGGATCATTGGGACTACTATCTCCAGCCCTGGAAACTCTGCTCTGTGACAGAGCCAAAGAAGACACCAAATCAGAGTGGCTGTTCAGCAGTACCACACTATGGAAGGTTTGTTCCAAACTTCCCCTGGGTATGAACCCCTAGCCAGCCTGCTTACACTGCCTGGATATCTCCTTTAAGATCTCCGCCATTCTGACGGACAGCATTTTGATTCTTTAATAGAATTAAGGCAACCTGGGCTTAAGGCATCATCTAGTTCTGAAAAGGAGAAAGCAACCTAGTGGGGGAAAAAAGAAAGAAAAACAACAAGTAAGCCACAAAAAATCTCTAAGCAAATATATCCAATAAAAAGCAAAACATGCCAACAAATAAGATTGGACTAAATAACTAATCCTTCAATGCAAAGACATAGATGTATAACCACAAAAAATGATAGCAAATGGGGAATTATGACCTCTGTAAATGGAAAGAGCAAGGAACCAGTGACTGACTCTAACAACATGGTAATATGTGAACTCTCTGGCCAAGAATTCAAAATAGCAGTTTTAAGGAAACTCAGTGATCTCCAAGACAATACAGAAAACAATTTATAAATTTAGCAAAAAAATTTAACAAAGAGATTGAAATAATTTTTTAAAAAATCAAACAATTCTTGGAACTCAGAAACACATTTGCTAAACTGTAAAATTCATTAAAGGTTCTCAACAGCAGAATGAATCAAGCAGAAGAAAGAATTAGTGAACTCAAAGATCAACTATTTGAAAATACACAGTAAGAGAAGAAAGAAGAAAAATGAATGAAAAGGAATGAAGATTACCTATAAGATATAGAAATTATCCTAAAAGATCAACTCTAAGAATTATTGGTGTTCAAGAGAGAGTTAAGCAAGAGCCAGGGATAGAAGGCTTATTCAAAGAAATAATGACAGAAGGCTTCCAAAAATATCCAGGTACAGGAAAGTCAGAGAACATCAAACAGAGTCAATCCCAATAAAACTACCACAAGACATATGACAATCAAATTGTCAAAGATAAGGACAAAGAGAGGATTCTAAAAACAGCAAGAAGAAAAGAAGCAAATAACATATAAAGGAGCTCCAAGTCATCTAGCAATAGACTTCTCAAAAAATGAAAATAAAAACTGTATATGCCAGAAGGCAGAGGGTCGACATTTAAAGAGCTAAAAGAAAAAAAAGAAAAAAAAAAACACCCTGCTATTCAAGAATACTATATCAGCAAAGCAATCCTTCAAATATGAAGGACAGATGAAGTCTTCCCAGACAAACAGAACCTGAGAGACTTCGTCACCACCAGCCCAGTTTTATAATAAATGCTAGAGGCAATTCTTCCATCTGAAAGAATAAAGACACTAGCATGAAACAAGAAAACATTTAAAGATATAAAACCCACTGGTAAAATTAAGTTCAGGGACAAACACAGAATACTGTAATACTGTAATTGTGCTGTGCAATCCACTCATAAGTCTAGCATAAAGCCCTAAAGACAAACCTACCAAAATCAATAATAGTTAAAATAATATGTTAAGAGATAGGCGATATAAAATACATAAATTATGAAAACATGAAGTCAAAAATTGAGGGAGATGGAGTAAAAGTCTAGTGGTTTTTTTCCTTTTTGTTTGTTTGTTAATATTATTTTCTTTATTATTTAAGAAAATTGTCATCCCTTTAAAATAACTTGCTTTGTCTATAAGATGTCCATTGTAAGCATCATGGTAACCACAATGCAAAAGTCTATAATAGATGCACTAAAAATAAAAAGCAACAAATTAAAATATACCACCAGGGAAATTTATTTAACCACAAAGGAAGGCAAGAAGAAAGGAAGACAGAAAGAGAAGAGTTATAAAACAACCAAAAAGCAAGCAACAAAGTGGTAGTACTTATCATTACTTAACAATAATAACACTGCATGTAAATAGACTCAATTCTTCAATTAAAAGGTATAGAGTGGCTGAATGGATAAAGAAATGAGACACAACTATATGGTGTCTACAAGGAACCCAGTTCATCTATAAAGACATGCATAGACTGAAGGTGAAAGAGTGGAAAAAGAAGGTCCATGCAACTAGAAACCAAAAAAAAAAAAAAAATAGCAGTATTACCTATACTTACATCAGATAAAATAAAATCAAAGACTATAAAGAGACAAAGAAGGTTGCTGTACAATGATAAAGGATTCAATTCAGCAAGAAGATGTAGCAATTGTAAATATCCAACACCAGGGATCCCAAATATATAAAGCAAACATTAACAGATCTAAAAAGAGAGAGAAACTGCAATATAATAATACAAGAATAGTAGGGGACTTCAATAGCCATATCAAAATACCAATGACATTCTTCACAGAAATAGAAAAAAAATCTAAAAATTTATGTGGAACCACAAGAGATCTCAAATACCCAAAGGACTCTTGAGCAAAAAGAACAAAGCTAAAGGCATCACACTACTTGACTTCAAAATATATTACAAAGATACAGGAATAAAATCATCCTGGTAGGGGCATAAAAACAGATACATAGAGAAATGGAAGAGGACAGAGAATCCAGATACAAATCTATGCATTTACAGCCAACCCATTTTGACGAAGGTAAAAGAACAATCTCTTCAATAAGAGGTGCTGGGAAAACTGGACCAAAATAAGCAGAAGGATGAAACTAGACCTCTATCTCTCACCATATATAAAAATAAATTCAAAATAGATTAAGACTTAAATCTAAGACCTGAAACTACTAAAAGAAAACTTTTGAGAAACACTTCAAGACATTGGTCTAGGCAATTATTTTTTGTGTAAGACATCAAAAGCACAGGCAATAAAAAATAAAAATAGGCAAATGAGACTAGATCAAGCTAAGAGGCTTCTGCATAGTAAGGGAAATAATCAACAAAGTGAAGAGACAGTCCACAGAATGGGAGGTATATTTGCCAACTGTTCATCTAATAAGGGATTAATAATCAGAATACATAAGGAGCTCAAAATCTCAGTGGCAAAAAAAATCCAATTAAAAATGTACAAAAGATCTAAATAGACATTTCTTAAAAGAAGGCATATAAATGGCCAACAGGTATATGACAAAATGCTCAACTTTACTAATCATCAGAGTAATAAAAATCAAAATCCCAATGAGATTTAATTTAATTTAACCCAAGTTAAAATGTTTTTTATTAAAAAGATGGAATAGTGGATGCTGGTGAAGACGTTGTACACTGTTGCTGGGAACACAAATTAGTGTAGCCACTATGGAGAACTATTATGGAAGCTCCTTAAACACTAAAGATAAAACTACTATATAATCCAACAATTCCACTGCTGGATATATATCCAAAAGAAAAGATATCAATATATTGAAGCGCTATCTGCATTTGCATGTTTATTGCAACACTACTCACAATAGCCAAAATATGGAATCAACCTTATGTGTTGATCAGCAGATGAATGGGTAAAGGAAATGTGGTATATATACATAATGGAATATGAGCCAGAACAAAGAAGGAAATCCTGCCACTTGCAGCCACATGGATGGAACTGGAAGGCCATTATGTTACATGAACTAAGCCAAACACAGAAAGATATATATTGCATGTTCTCACTCATATGTGGGAGCTTAAAAATTAGATCTCATGAAGATAGAGATTGGTGGTTACCAGAGGCCAGAGAGATAAAGAGGAAGTGGAGGATAAAGAGAGCTTGATTAATGGGTACAAATATACAGTTTGATAAAAGAAATAAGACCTAGTGTTTGACAGATAGTAGGGTGACTACAGTTTACAATAATCTATTGTATATTTCAAAATACCCAGAAAAAAGAATTTAAATGTTCCTAGCATAAAGAACAGACAAATATTTAAGGTAATGTGTATCACAATTACATTGATTTGATCTCTACAAATTATATGAATGTATTAAATTATTCACATGTACATTAAAATATGTACTTTTATGTATCAATAAATGTAATATTTAAAAAATTAGTGTCTGCTATGTGTCAGGCACTGTGATATGCTCTGGGCATACAAAGTTGGAAAAAAAGATACTTCTCTTCAAAAAGCTAAATGTAGGAGAAATTGTCATACAACATGACTAAGTGTTATGTTTTTAGAATGACATGAGAATCAAAGAGCTACATGTAAACCACACAGTCACAGGAAAGTTGGGGAAGAGGCAATATTTTTGGGTGACACTGACCACAATTTGAGGGAATGAGCTGTAGGGAGGTAGGCAGAAGAAAGGGAGCTCAGGCAGGTATTTCAGGGACAAGTAGCAAGAAGTATTATGATACAGGGGCATGAAAGAGATAGAACTTCTTAATTACAAGCAGTTTGTTATAGACAACAGGAGGATGTGTCAGAAGGATAGAAAAGCTGCTGCAGAGATGGGGAGAGGCCAGTTTGTGGAAAGCCCTGTGTATTAAACTGAAGAGTTCAAATCCTACCTTGAAATCTTAAAGGAAAATAATAAAGACATTTGAGCATAAGAGTGACATGAACATATTGTATTTTCTAAGGATTCCTCTGACAGCAATGTGGAAGAGAGAGGGGGAGGGAAAGGGTGGAGGCCAGGGACACTTGAAATGCTACTGGGGCAACATAACTGGAAAGTCATTAGGATAAGAACAACAAGTGCCAAGGTGAAAGACAAGGAAGGAGCAAACAAATTTGAAAATACTACGGAAATAAATTTCAGGACTTTGCTTCTGATTAGGTGAGGAACATAGCAAGAGTTTAGGATGCTGAGATAACCATTTTGGCTCCAAGGAATGGATGAAAGGGAATATAAAAGGAAGAACAAATTTTTAAAAACAGGACATTTATTTGAATCATGAATGGTGTGATTCACCTGTGAAACATTAAGTGGAAATATCCACTTAGCAGAGACGTGTGGTTCTAGAGCCCTGAAAAAGGTTTTCGGATATACATTCAGGAGTCACAAGAATCCCTGGTATGTGAAACCATACAACAATATCTCAGAGTGAGCTCACCACTTATGAAGTGTAGACCAAGGTGAAGAAGATCAAACATTAAGAGCAAAGATACTTAATGACACGTAGACAAGAAGGAGACACAGGCACATGCACACATACACGCACTACAAAAAAGGAGCAGCTAGAGAGTTAGATGGAAAACCAAGAGCAATCGGCATCACTGAAACAGAGGGGAAAGCTTTACAAAGTGAGTGGAGGCGGTGTTTCGTTCATTAATCTGTTCATCTGTTCATTCATTTATTCAATCATTTTATTCAACTGATGCGTTCATTGCCCACCTGGAGTGAGCCGGCATATTCCAGCAGCAGGCATACAGAGAGCACAGGACTAAAGTCATTGCTCCCCAGTGCCCTGAGATCACATTTGACATGAGCTTCCTGAAGCACTGCTCATTCTCGGTAAGAAAGAGATACTGCCTTTACCTGCTTCCTTTGAATCAAAAAGAACCTCCACATCCCTGCTTCAGAGAAGAATTTTATAAAAGTTGTTTGACACTCACTCAGTATAAACCTCTAAATTCACAGGTGATAAGTTGAGCTGTATCCCTGAGCCCTTAAGGGGTCCCTCACTGTCTTGAGAATTTAAATTTTATACAGCGTTCATTAACTTAAAATACATCGTAAGAAATTATCTTTGCACAAGGCTTGCAGGCATTTTTGACTGAAAAGTGAATATTGTATTACATCTTCTTAACCATTACTTTTACCTGTAATGAAAAGCAAAAATGTAAAAGGAAATTAAAAAATAAAAAAAAGAACTCTAGACTACACATTATTTGTTACCTTCATTTTTGCTTAGGTATTTAAGTCTCTGGGAATTCATTTAACCTTGATATTAAGATAAAAAATTATACAACTTTGATTCCAAATAATTTACCAACTTTTTAAGGGTTACAAAATTTCAGATGATGTAAAGATTAGGACTAATTTAGCCATGTATACTCTACCTGTGGGCCAATAACCAGACCTCTATGATACTCACTTTTTCATGAGATTATTTGACTTTGGTGCTATTTTTGTGTAATGTTTTATTAGTATAACATTAATGTTGGTTTAAAGAACATATTGCTTTTATTTTAGCATTTTGTTTCCTTCTTCAACCCTTCTACCACTCAGCCACCCAACTCACAACTTAGGAGCAAAATTGCTTTTGTCTCCTGAAATATATTTTTCCTGCCCATGAAAACAATTGGGCAGAGGATGGGCTGCCCAAAAATTTCTGACATAGTAGCACTTCAGAGCACCTTTTCCGTTGTCACAGTCTGTACCCTTCAGAAGTACGGTTTCAATTTTGCTCTCAAAATATGAATCAAGCTATGTTGCCAACACGTATTTTTCCCGTCATAACATTTCACTTATTCTGTAGTCTGTAGACAGCTTACAGGTTGCATCTTTTCCTAGTCTTCTTGAAACAGTATCTTCTTGCTATTTGATTTCATTTTTCATTAGGGGAGGCAAAATCAGATCCTGTGTCCAATAAACAGAAGTACCTGGTCTAAAGATGTATCATTGATGCTGAGTGACACCCCTTGGTAATGAACAACAGTCATACGCCACTTAGGAAAGGTGAAGACACAGGCTATTCAGCTCCCTGCACCTACAGTACTCTTGTAGTCATTAATAATTTCTTGATCCATGACCTCCCTGCCTTCACCCCAGGGCTTAATCAAGCATGTAAGATGTAAAGTAAAAACCTGAAGCAAAGATTCAATCGACTTTAACTTAATCAACTGTCTTTTCTATGTTTCTTAGCAGTTTGGTAAATTCACACATCTGGAGTTAAAAGCCCCATTACACATTTTTCATGCCTTGAATAGAGCTTCAGGGAAGCATATACAGTGTCTTTAGCTTTAGTGCTCTGGATTTAACAAAATTTTATCAAAAATTTAAGCAGTTCTATAAAGTTAAACACTCTAGAGGTATTGATGTGCTTTCTTAAGTCAAGCAAAATGAACAAAGCAAAATGCCAAGACACTGGACTGCTGGCTTTAGTAGCAAAACAATTATTTTCTAGTGTTATCCTCACCAAAGGAAATATTTCCAGTAAGATTGATCCTTTTAAACAGAAAAAGCCTCATTGTTTTTAAAAATATCTATTATTTTAAGTCAAAAGGAAATTATACATCATATGTAAAATGTAAGTATTATAAAAGAAGACATAAAGCAAATGACTTTCTATATGAAGTATGAACCAAATGAAATCTGGAATATTTTGTAAGAAAATCTAGTTCACATAGTGTCAGGGGAAGAAAAGAAAGAGTAATAAATAGTAAGATAATCTTTCTTTTACATAGCACATTGCATTTTGTATTTAAAGATAATTATATCAGAAGTAAATCACCATGCTATGACCCAAGGGGCAGTAACAGCCCCAGAGCCACCTATGCTGTTTAAAATAGGCGATAAAAAAGTATATGATAGCCAACTGTATTTTCTTATAAAAAGAACATATGAGGAATGTGGAATTTGACCAAGTCAATTTTACTATTGGTAAGTACTATAGGATCTTGGAGGCCTGGAGGTCATTATTAAGGGTCTGTTAGAATTTGTTACGGGCTCTCCAGCTTAGAATGTTAGTTTCCTTAAAAAGTACTGTGTCAAGTATTGAATAAATGACATGTTTGTCAACAGTGATGATATATATTTATGGATACAGGAAGGGCTGAGACTAGAAAAGGGAGGGGAAATGTGGTATCTATTACCAGATCCTTCCAGCTTGGAGCCTAAAATAATGTAAGAAGAGATCATCAGCAAAATATGAATAGCAATAATCTTCTGGAAAAAAAAGGAAAAGAAACCAAGGGTAAAATGAACTGAATGAAAATGAAAATAGCTTGATGTAGAAGAAAGCAGACACATTAAAATCAAGAGTAAAAATAATCAAATTGATGCCCCAGGTGCAAACGAAGGTAGAAAAATATTTTAGAGCTCTGAGAAACATTTGAGAGGTGAATTAAACAGGCTAAATTAATCTTTGAGCAATTTTCTTACTGGGGAAGACTGAATTCATTTTTTTCACCTCAGTGAATTTATTAATCTCCCCACGGGCAAAAAAGTCATTTACATTTTTTAAGTACAGAAAGATCTGTGGATTTTCAAAGCAGCTTTAGGAGATATGAGTCATCATTACAAGTGTGTGAACAATCAAGTTTTTTAAGTCCGTTAAATCTATACTTCTGGGTGATTTTAGCAATCTTTTATACAAATCTCAATATTTACAGCATCTCTCTCCTTGGCAAGTAAACAGAATGCAGAGCAGAAGAGGAAGGTCAAGTAAAAATTAGGAAGGAGCTGTACTTATCATTAAATAAAATGTGAATCAGTAACACAGGGCACCAAACACAGAATTATTCATTTTATATGGAAATAGAAAGCATTCTAGATTATTTCAGAACTATTAGCTGATTCACGTCATTTTGGTTTTATTGGAAACCAAATATCCATTTGGTATCCATTTAATATCCTCTACACATACACATATACATTTAGCATTTAAAGTATCTTTGTGTTTCACTCCAGAAATACATAATTGTATAATTTTCACCTTTGCCAAGTTAGACTAACAGTTAAGCCTCCAAAGAAGTAAGGGAAAACATAGTTTAAAATTAGAAATTCTGACTCCATGGAACTCCTGAAATTAGTTAGCATTTCCAAGTTTTTAACAGATATTAATCCTCCAAATGTGGAAATAAGAGATCAGAATTCCCGGGGTTATCAGGAATTAGTAATAGTAGGTTAATGCTATGGTCTGACCATTGGTGTCCCCTAAAAATTCATGTGTTAGAAGCTAATACTTAATGTGATAGTATTAACAGGAAGGTCTTTTGGGGTGTGATTAAGTCAAGGTGCCATCTTTGAAGAAGCAGACTGAGCCCTTACCAGACATGAATCTGCTGGTGCCTTGATCTTGAACTTCCCAGTCTCCAGAACTTTGAGCAATAAATGTCTATTGTTTATAGATTATCCACTCTAAAGTATTTTGTTACAGTAGCCTGAACATACTAAGATAGGCATAAAATACTTCCAATAGGTCTTCATTCCCTTTTCTCATTATTACAGATATATTTTAAAAATTGTCTAATAAATAAATGTTAAGTTTAATGGCATTTACAAATAACTATAGGCTATAGCAAATATTCAAATAATGGAAAACTCCCATGAACATTATTAGGTAATATTTGAATAATATAACATTCAGATCTCCTATCAAAAGCATGTATTAAAATTGCCAATTTAAAAACAAATTTTGCTTCCGAAACTTGTTATTTCTTGGGATACAACAAGATTTATATAGAGTCTGTGTATTACTTATTAGTACTTATTTTATTTACCACAATGTCTCATCGTTAGCCAGACAGGACCACAAACACACAGACATAACATAGCCCCATTTATAAGTAAAGCTGAGAGATACATCAAGACCACTTCTACCTGCTGCTGTGCTGGTTCCTTGAAATGTCAATCTTAACCTCTTATTCCACAGGGTCAGAAATTCCTGTTCTTGCTTTTGATTTGAAATCGGTAGATTCCTTCCAAGCAGTACCATCTCTGTGTAAATTGTTAAGCTTTAATTTGGAAACGAAAACGGTAATACTTTTCCCCATTTTTCTCAGTGTCATGACTAATTTTCCTTAGGATGCAGATTTTTAAAAACATAAAATTTCCAAGAAATGCTGCATGAATTCCCACACAGAAACACTAGTTGGAGGCATGTATATGTATATGTATATGTGTGTTGAGTGTGTCTAATACATGTTACATATTCCTTCAAAGTAGCATTTTCTCTCTAATCATAGTGATATACAGCCAATATTACACCTATGTAATATTACAGTGCTACCCAACACTGTTTCACAAAACACAGTTGTCTCATCTAAGATAGAACAATTTCTTACATATTGATTAGAGAAAAGAAAGAAGGAAGGGAAAAGTGGGAGAGGGAAAGAGCGAGGGAGGAAGTAGGAAAAAGGAGGAGAGGAAAGGAAGGAGGGAGGGAGGGAGGAAGAGAGAGAGGATGAATGGATTGATGAAAGGTTTGAAAGCTTTCACAAATTTATGAAACTGTATCTTCATTTTAATTGTTGAATTACCAAAGCTTTTAGGAGCACATTGCTAAGCCTAGATAAATTATAAAAGTTTCTTATATATTTTAGTTAACATAATTTATAAAAAATTTTTTTAAATCTATTTAGGTTTAGATTAGTTTCTAGGAGAAAAATGCAATTACCTTCAAAGGTGATGAAACCAAAAGATTTGGCATGTGTCTCTACTCTCCGTTTTAGAGATGACATTCATTAATGCAATTATTCACAAACATTAGAATGCAGAGAAATCACCCAATAACTTTGAGTGTGTGCTTTCAAATGCTATTACTGAGCACAGTCAATATCCCACTGGGATTTTAGTGGTCTAAAATGACCATTAGATTGCTTTAACTTGGATTAAAATGGGTTGTTTATAGTATTTTTTCCTACAACATTTCTTAGGATTCGTTTTAACTGAATCCTTCACTTCTTACTTGCTAATTCCTTATTTAGGGTCTATTCAAGTATCACTATCATTCTACCTGTAAGCCAGTCCTTTGTGTTCACCCCAAACCCCCTTTCTCTAAGCTACTCCCAAAATTGCTTGGCACCTGCTAAAACAATTATAGAAATTTACCAAAGGCTTTCAAAATAAATTATGCTCACCTTTGTTCACATGCTAATTTATACTTCAAAGATCAATAGTTATAGGAATCATGGATTCCTTCCTAACATGGAAGGATTTTTTTCCCTTCCATAAACCATACTCCTTCTATGATAGCATTTTGTTTATATTTTCAGTGATTTTATCCTTAGGTATAAAATTTATCACCTAATTACAATAGTAATCTCACTGTCAATTATACAAAAGATCCTTACAGGCACAGGTGTTTTTAAAACAAGGGCTTTTTAAAATATGTTTTTAAAACAAGGGCTCAACTTCCTGAGATATCACCAACAACATTAATTTTAGGGAAAAAATTCAAATTTCTACATTTTAAATGAAATCTTCAATTTTATAGAAGATAAGATAAAAAATGAAAACTACAGGAGGCAAACAATCCATCTATGGTCCAAATTTGACCTGTGAGATACTAGTTTGAAATCTCTGAATGTAATCACTACTTTACATATCACAAGAAATCTAAAGTGCTGAGAGAAACAAAGAGAAAGGGAGCCTAAGAAAAGGTAGAAGCCAACACATTCTGAGCAAGGAGCTTGCCATACACTTCCACAATATGAGAAAGGGTGAAGAACTTCCCAGCACAACGTCCTTAGCAATTGTGGAAGGCTTGTGTAAACTACCTTAGCCTAGTTATACTTATTTAATTAGTTTTGTGTATAACAAGACAGTAACTACAATGATAATGACAATTTCTTTTCAATTTCAATTTATTGTGGTTGAATATGTTACATTCTAGATATTGTTTCCCATTTTGAAGGTGGTGACATATAGTTTACAATGTAGGAAGGTGGAAGCACAAAAATGTATAATTTTATTTCACTTTCCATAAGGTTGCTAGTCCATGTTCATTTTTAAAATAATGACTTATTCCCTTACTAAAGTGCAATCCTTTCCCTTGCCTTTTGGTTGTCAATGTATCAGGATAGCAATAATTTTTCAGTGTGAACTCAGGAAATGCACAGTAAAATGTGTCCATTCTTGTGGGCAGATGACTGTGAAGATTAGCTCAAATGTAAACCACATGCTTGCAAAAGTTTAAATTGCAGAAGGTGAATGTTCTTTAAAAAATATTTGGCTCACGTTTTGGAGGCAGCCACTGCAGAGATGGAATTCCCTTTGAAAGACCCAGATGTAGTGACTTGCCAGACTATATTAGAATAGCTCCTCAAATAAGATTAAGTGTTCAAGCTTTATAAGGAGTTTATATAAAGTGCTAGTAATTTCCTCTCAAATGTTATTCACATAGCAGAGTTGGTTGAACTCTGTATAATAAGACTTATTTCTAAATTGCCAAAGTTGATAATCTTTAAGGTCAATGTACACAGTGCGTCTGGGCAAAACTTGAAAAGGAGGACAATGATCTAAAGCACTGATCATAAAGTTTCTACCAGAATATTCTGACTAGTCACAGTTTTCCCTATAGGGAAATACCAGAACTTCACGGAAGGGGATGATGGGTCATGTGTCATAATGGGTTAAATTTTGTACCCCAAAATTTCATATATCGAAGTCTTACTTCAGTAGCTCAGAGCTCCCAGTAGCTCAGAGCATGATTACATTTGGAGATAAGACCTTTATAGAGGTATGAAGATTAAATAAAGCTATCAGAGTAGCTTTATTTATGATCCAACCTGATCCATAATCCAACCTGACTGGTGTCTATGTAAGGAGAGGAAATTAGGACAGGTGGGGAGATACCAGGTTTGCACGCACAGAGAGGAAAGACCATGTGCGGACACAGAGGAAAGGCAGCCATCAGCAAACCAAGAAGAGAGGCCTCAGGAGAAACCAACTCTGTAGCACCTTGATCTTGGACTTTGAGCCTCCAGATCCGTGAGAAAGTAAACTTCTGTTGGTTAAATACCCAGTCTGTGGTATTTTGTTATGGCAGCCCAGCAAACTGATACATGTGTATTTGGCAGTTAGGTTATACAGAAACAGCCATGTCTATATATCTACTATTACAACTCCAGATTGACCTTGCAGAAGGTGTGGATAAAGATTCAGCACTCCTGAACAAGGAAGATGTTGAATATTGTAAAAGAAACATCATTAATTACTGTATCAACGAAAACTTGTGTTTTTCTTAAGATCATTGCTGGTCAGATTTTAGAAGTTGGAAGCAGATGGTTAAGGTCAGCGATGTTTTCAAAGTACTCTTAGAACAGGATGATTTTTATTCCCCAAGGAAAAAAATAATAGGTGTACCAAAACTCTGGAGAAATTAAAGAATTATAAGAAAATGAAGCTCAGAACCCTCAAAAAAGTGAAAGGTTTTTGACTTTTCACTTTGATGATGGAGAAGACAGATGTCTACATACGGTTAGAAATGCACAAAAAGAGAAAAGGAAGCAAATTTTAAAGCAGGTGCATTGTGACTAATGCTCCAGTAACATTTGCATGAAAATAATCATTGCAACACGAAGCAGATCTACAAAATGACCAAAGGAAATTGCTGTATGGCTCATTTTCAGGAAGTAAACAGGCTCTTCTTGATGAAATTTTTAGAAAGATAATAAAACTATATTTTTACTAATAATTTTAATATTGAAAATAAGTGACTATTTCTGAACTGTATTAGTGATAACAGTTTTAAAATACATATGCATAGGGATCTCACTAATTGAAAGCATTATAATTGTCAATTTGCTATATTAGCCCAGCGCTTTAAAAGAATAAATAAGAGGGAAGAATGACTGAAAGACATACTTTGAACATTTTTATGATTTAATTTCAACTTCACTGCAGTGTAACAGTAACAAAGTTGAATCCATTTTAAGTGAACAGTGTGATGATTTTGACAAATGTAACCACCACTGCAATAAGATATAGAATATCCTATCATTCTAGAAAGTTCCTTTGTTCCCCTTCCAGTCAATACTACCCACCTCGGGCCCTAGTCAACCACCAATGTGCATTTTCCATCATTATAGATTAGCTTTGTCATTTCTAGATTTTCATATAAATAGAATCATACAATATGTACTTTTTTGTATCTGGCTTTTTAGCTCTGAATCATGTTTTTGAGAACCATCTACGTTGTTGTGCATAACAGTAGTTTGTTCCTTTTTATTGCTGAGTAATATCCTATTGCATGCATGTTTATCACAGTTTGTTCGTCCATTCACCAGTTTATAGACATAGGTTGTTTACAATTTGGGGCTATTATGAATAAGACTGCTATGAACATTCACATGCATGTTTTTATGTGGACATACATTTTCATTTGTTTTTGGTAAATACCTCAAAATGAGATTGCTAGATTGTTTGATAAGGGTATGGTTAACATTGAAAGAAAGTGCCAAACATTTTTCCCAAGTGAGTGTTTCATTTTACATTCCCTCTAGAAATGTATAGAAGTTCCAAGGCCAATACTTTTTGTTGCTAATATTTTCAATTTCAGCCATTCTAGTGGGTGAGTAATGATATCTCATTCTGCTTTGGATTTGCATTTCCCTGATGACTAATGATGTTGAGTATATTTTCCTGTGCTTATAAGCCATTTTTAGATCCACTTTTTAGAAGCAAGTGTTCAAATCTTTTGAGTTCAACATTATTCGGTTGATTTTCTTCTTACTATTGAATTGTATAACATGTGGCTACAAGTCCATGGTCAAATATATGTATCACAGGTATTTTCTTCCATTCTGTGGTTTGTTTCTTCCTTTTCTTAATGAATTCTTTCAAGAAGCAAAACTTTCATTTTAATGAAGTTCAATTTATTCTTTATTTCTTTAATGGTGGGTAGTGCTTTTTTATGTCTTAAAAAAACCTATGTATTTCCCAAAGTTAAGATTTTCTCTTATATTTTCTTTTAGAAGTTTTATTATTTTAACTGTTACATTTAGGTCTATGATGAATTATGTTTCAAGTAAATTTACACACATGGCATGAGATAAGAGTCAGTGTTCCTTTTTTTTTTCTTGTTCCAATATTATGTGTCTGAAGGTGTATTCTTTACCTATTGAATGCACTGGCATTTTTAGGCTATAACTCAATGGACATTATATTAATGTATGTGGTATAATTCTGAACTCTCTAGACTCTTCCATTGATTTATATATATATTTTTGTGCCAATGGTATACACTCATAATAACTGTTTATGATAATGAAATACATTTAGCTTCTCTACTTCCTCAATGATTTGAAGCAGAGTAGTTGAGAGGCATCTAGTCATGTAGAGACAGATTTAGAAACATTATCTTTAGCTAAACTTCAAGATGGCTGACTAGCAGCATCTGGTACTTGCCTCTTCTGCAAAGAAGAGCCAAAATAGTAAGTAGATAATCACACTTCAAATATATCATCTAAAAGAGAACACTGGAATTCTACTGGGAAGTGACAGGAAACACCTAAATCAAGGAAGAAGAGGGAAGTGAGGCAGCCTGCTTGGCCTGGATTGACTGGAGCCAGAAGAGGCTCCCCAATTCAGGAAAAGGATAAGTGAGTGACCTCCAGTGGCCTGCATTTCCATCACACATTCCTGCATCCTGGCACAGGAAAGCCCCTAGACCCTTGTGGGGCCTGAGACTAACATAGGGAGCTGCCTGGAGACTGCAAGAAAGCATTGTTCCAGAGAGGGAGTTCACACTAGGTCCCACACAATACCTGAGTCTTAAGAAGTTATAGCAAGGCACCATATGGATAGTTCCCTGCCAGACTGCATCCTGCCTGGAGGCCCAATAGCCCTTGCCTCTCCACATCCATGGAGCCCATTAACATTCCTCATCTACAGCCACCACTATAGCTGCCTACTGCCTCCAGGGCTGAAGCATGAGCCATTGGCAAAGACCCTAGTGTCCCCAGCAGTAAAGCCACTGTGCATTTTCATATATTCTGAGGACAAACTATCCCATCCAAATGGCCACTACAGCAGTCTGCCACAGCTGGGGCCAAATCACAAGCAAAGTGTGCATTTTCCAGCTGCTGCCATTGAGAGCAACTCCACCATCCCAGTAGAAGGGACATAGTGCAGCTGCTGCTCCCTATACCAGAACATTTCACTTTGGGCATGGGGACTACCCCACCCCTGTCTACCACAGCCAGCACCTACACAAATCACCAGGGGGCCTGAAGACAGGCCCATCCACTCAGTTCCATCCCCCATGTGCCCAAGCATGCCATCCAGGGACCTAGGGACTGCCTAGCCCAGTCAATCACTATTGGCACCTGATCACTCTGCTTGGGAGCCAGAGGTTGTACACAACCAACCTAATGCTACCTCCTCAGCAGACACCAATCCTCATGTGCCAACTATGGGCCTGGGGACTGGCCCACCCTGTTGTCACAGACAGCATCAACATCAGCAAGGACTAAAATTATAGGGATGGAAAAAGATATTCCACCTAAATGGAAACCAAAAGTAAGCAAGAGTAGTGATACTTATATCAGATAAACAGATTTTAAGTCAAAAGCAGTAAAAAGAGACAAAGAAGGTCATTATATAATGATAAAGGGATCAATTCATCAAGAGAATATAATAATTCTAAACTTATATGCACCAAGCACTGGAGCACTCAAATATATAAAGCAAATATTATTAGATATAAAGGGAAAGACAGACTGTAATACAATAATAGTTGGGGACTTTAACACCCCACTCTAAGCATTAGACAGATCACTGAGACAGAAAATTAACACAAAAACATTGGATTTAAACTGCACATTAGATCAAATGAACATAATAGACATTTACAGAGCATTTTACGCCAAAGCCACAGAATAAATATTATTCTCACCAGTACATGGAACAATTTCCAGAAAAGAGGAATTGTGAAGAAACAAAACAAGTCTCAACAAATTCTTTAAAAATCAAAATCATATCAAGTATCTTCTCAGACCACAATAAAATAAAACTAAAAATCATTAGCAAGAGGAACATCAGAAACTCTACAAAGACATGAAAATTGAGCAATATGATCCTGAGTGATCATTAGATCAAAGAAGAAATTAAGGAGTAAATCAAAAATTTTTTGAAATAAATTAAAACTAAAAACAAAACATAGCAAAATCTATGGAATACAACAAAAGCAGTGTTAAGAGGAATTTTATAGCAATAAATGCCTATATCAAAAAAACAGAAAAATTTCAAATACATAATCTGCTGATACAACTCAAGGAACTAGAAAAACTAGAACAAACTAAACTCAAAATAAAGAAAAGGAAAGAAATAATAAAGATCATAGCAGAACTAAATGAAAAAAAACGAGTGATGGCATATACAAAATAAAAATACATAGGATCAATGAAATGAAAAGTTGGCTTAAGAAAAAGGTAAAATCAATAAACCACTAGGTAGACTAATCAAGAACAAAAGAGAGAAAATCCAAATAAACAAATTCAGAAATTAAAAAGAGACATTACAACTGATACCACAGAAATACAAAAAATTGTCAGAGACTATTATGAACAACTATATACGCTAACAATCTGGAAAGCCTAGAGAAAATGAATAAATTCCTAGACACATACAACCTACCAAGATTGAATAAGGAAGAAATAGAAAACCTGAAAATATCAATAATTAGAAATAAAATTTAATCAGAAATTTAAAAATCTCCCAAGAAAGAAAAGCTCAGGATCAGATGGCTTTAATACCAAATTCTATCAACCATTCAAAGATGAACTAATACAAATTCTTCTCAAACTATTCCAGAACAAAAATCCTCAACAAAATACTAGCAAAATGAATCCAATAACACATTAGAAAGAGAATACACCATGATCAAGTGGAATTTAGCAGAAAGATGCAAGGATGGTTCAATATATGCAGATCAATACACAAGACACATCACATTAACAGAATGGAGGACAAAAACCATATGATCATCTCCATAGATGCAGAAAAGCATTTGATAAAACTCAACATCTCTTCGTGATAAGAATCCTCAACAAACTAGACATACAAGGAACATACTTAAAAATAATAAAGGCCACATACAACAAACCCACAGTCAACATCATAGTCAAGAGAATTGTTGAGAGCATTCCCCCTTAAAACTGAAACAAGACAAGGATGTTCACTTTCACCACTTCTATTCAACATAGTACTAGAAGTCATAGCCACAGCAATCAGGCAAGAGAAAGAAAGAAATGGCATCCAAACTGGAGAAGAGGAAGTTAACTTATCTCTGCTGATGATATAATCTTATACCTAGAACCCTAAAGACTTCTCCAAAAGACTCCTAGATTAAGAATAAGAACTCAACCTCATTTACAATGGCTGAAAAAAAAATACTTAGGAACATATTTAACTAAGGAGGTGAAAGATTTCTAAAAGGAGAATTACAAAACACTGATGAAAGAAATCATAGATGACACATACAAATGAAAAAACATGCCATTTTCATGGATTGGAAGAATCAATATTGTTAAAATGAACTTAATATTTATATAAACTGTAAGGTTTATGTTAAGATTCAATTTTTATTATGAATGTCTAATTGTTCAGTGCCATTTTTTGAAAAGACTATTCATTCTCTATTGAACTGCCTTTATATCCTTGTCAAAAATCAGTTGGCCCAACTTGGGTGGTGCTGTTTCTGGATCTTTAGTCTGTTGTATTAATATGTGTGTGTGTATATGTGTGTGTATAGTGTATACATCTATACATGGGTGTATATAGAGAGTATGTGTGTATGCATTCAATTTCATTAACAGTTTTTGGGCTGTTAAAATTATCTATTTCTTATTGGATGAATTATAGTAGTTAATTCTTTTCAAGGAATTAGTCCACTTCATTTAAATTATCAAATGGATATCTATAAAGTTTTTCAGAGTATCTACTTTTCCTTTTGATGTGCCATGAGACTCTGGGTCTTTTGTGAATCTTGTGTTTTAGCAGGCTGCCTCTGACACACCTCCACTGAGGGAAGGGAAATGCTACCGTATTCTTCCAAGTGGAGATGGAAGTCCAGAGCCTCCATTAGTCCTCTATTTACAGCTGGAAGGGTGGAGCTCCTTGCTACTGCCTAGTCGAGGTGCAAATTCAGGCTTCCCTCACAGCCTTCACTGACACAGAAGAGGGGGTCTCATTACCTCTGAGTGGTGGGGAAATCCCTGGCTTTCTGCCAGGCCTCCGTTGACACCACTCTACTAGGTGTGGGTGAATTCCAGGATCTTCTTTGTCATCCCTATCAGCACCAGGAGTGGAGGGAGTCCTAGCTATCAGGCATTAGGAACAAAGAGCCTGTTTCCCCACTCGGCTCTAACAATCATGCAAGAGGTTTGGGGCCCCTCCTTACAGCCTAGTGAGTGTGGATGTCCAGGTTCCTCACTCTGCCTTTGCCGGTGGGGGTGAAAATTGACCTCAGATTTTCCTGTAGTGTTTGGCTGGAATAGAGCGGTTATTATCCAAAAGTTCTCTTTTTTGTTAGGTAGCCCCTTGCTTGGCCCTTTGGCTAGAGTGAGCAGGTGCTTTTCTTAGAATTCTTTTTTTCTGTTCTTACTGGCATTGTTAGGTTTCTGGATTGTCCAGTCCTCGGTATGGGATATTAGAGTCAGAAAGAAAACTCAGGGAGCTCATTGCCATGTCATTCCTTGGGTCCCAAGTTCCCTATCCCATCTGTCTTCTTCTCTCCACCTTTCAGAGTCTTCTTATGCTTTTTGTATATAACATCCATGGCATTTAGTTGTATTTAGGGGGAGGAATATGGGAAGTATGTTTACTCCATCTGTTGCCCTCGATGTCCTCAACTCTTCAAGCAACTGTTCTAACTAAAGGGCTAATTGTCTTAATCAAGTTTATTTTCTCAAGACACATTTCTTCATCTGCTGCCATCAACTGCAATTTAATTAACTAAACATTGGTAGATAGTTTTCCTTGCTTGGCTAACAAATGAGCTGCTCAGAAACTTACTTTGATATAGATATCATTTCAATTATTTTTAAATTTTTTAAATAAATTTTGCTTTGATGAGAGATTCCATCTTAAAATTTCTAATTTTTCTGAAATTTGTTTTTCTGCAAGTGGGACTATAATAGTGTTCTTAGCCAAATAACATTGATATGTACTTTATTATTTTAGCACACTACTGTGTCACCAATAAACACAATGCTTTGCAATCAATTTTGATAACAAAATAATCCACACTCCATTCTGCCTTAAAAGCATAAAATTAAAACTAACTTTTCTCTTCCTTTTCTTCCTTTGACATGGTGGGCATGCACAGGTAATACAAATAAATAAATAATTATATGTTATGACAGTACCAGGCATGCCATTCAAAATGCTGTTAAGTTATAACTGGGTCATCATGATTTGTAGTATGCCAAGCAGCAATGGAAAATATGATCCCCAACTCAATGATGGTTTGACTGATGATTTTTTGACTTTACCATGGTATAAAAGTGATATTCATGCAGTTGATACCATATTTCAAGTACTTATGCAACCAATCTTTTTCACTTCCAGTCAATAAGTTGCAAACATTCAATGCTTTATTATAAAATAGGTTTTGTGTTAGATGATTTTGCCCAACTATAAACTAATGTAAGTGTTCTAAGCACCTTTAAGGGAAGCTAAGCTCAGCTGTGATGTTTGGTAGGTTAGGGGTACTAAATGCATTTTTGATTTATGAAATTTTCAATTTATGATGGATTTATTGGGGCATAACCCCATCATAGGCTGAGGAGCATCTGTACTCAGTCCTGCTGTTCTAGTGCAAAAGGAGCCATAGACTATACAATCAAATGAGCATAGCTGTGTTGAAATAAAACTTTATTACAGACATTAGAATCATGGACCACAGAGTAAGACATTAAACACAAAACAGTACATATTGTATGATTCCATCTATAGAAAATTCATGAACAGGCAAAAATAATATATTGAACCTCTGTGTGATCAAAAAATCCATGGATGACTTTTTTTTTTTTTTTTTTTGAGACAGAGTCTCACTCTGTTGCCCAGGCTGTAGAGTGCCGTGGCATCAGCCTAGCTCACAGCAACCTCAAACTCCTGGGCTCAAGCGATCCTTCTGCCTCAGTCTCCCAAGTAGCTGGGACTACAGGCATGTGCCACCATGCCCGGCTAAT
>CAUYRT010091920.1:0-36350 GCA_963574885.1 Lepilemur ruficaudatus | reverse complement strand
TGGAAAGTATCCATCCATGTAATATGAAAAATAGAGACATTTATTGAAGATTATACATGATACAAGAAACATTGTACATGGGACAATGATGCCTCAATCCCATTAAAAGTAGGCACCTTGGGACCTCACACAGTTCTCCTGGCATCTCTTCACCTAACCTATACACGTTCAGCATTCTCAAGTGCTCTGCTTATTGCAGGCCTTGCAGAACGTGGATCACTTTCAAGAGATTCTTGACCATCTTTGAAACATTCATGCCACACTTTCTTTCATTTGTGATGCACTCATTGCATCGTCCCCAAAAGTATTCTGAATCATCCGAATAGTTTCTGCGGAGGAGTTTCAAGCTTAATGCCATATTTGATGCAGATTCGTTGCTCTACTTGCTCAGTCATTTTGAATGCGACGGCCACACAGTACACACACTCACTCAACTGCGTCTAGTGCCCCACTGACTAGTACAATGAAGATTAAGTCGTCATTGTTCATGCATGTGCATCCCAGTCCTCTTGGCTGCCAGGTTACATTTATGCCGCACAAACTGTTCTCATTATATTAACAATGGCTGGATAATTTCCGGACTGACCTTATTATCACATTTTCTTTATCTAGTCATCCCTTGACGGATACTTGGGTTGATTCTTCCCTTGACTATTGTAAATAATGCTCCATCGAACATGGGAGTGCAGATATCTCTTGACTTACTGATTTTAAGTCTTTAGGATATATACTCAGTAGTAGGTCAAATTAAAGAAATCATTGCCCAAACCAATGTTGCATAGTTTTCTCCTATGTTTTCTTCTAATAGTTTTACAGTTTCATGTCTTACAGTTTCAAGTCTTACATTTAAGTCTTTAACCCATTTTTAATTGATTTTTGTATATGTTGTGAGATAGGATCTAATTTCATTCTTCTGCAAATGGATAGCCAGTTTTCCCAACACCTTTATTGGAAATACTGTCCTTTTTTCCATTGTGTATTCTTGAACCTTTGTCAAAAATCAATTGGCTCTACATGCATGGTCTTGATTCTGGGCTATTTGTTCTGTTCCATTGGTTGATTTGTCTATTTTTATGCCATCACCATGATGTTTTAATTACTATAGCTTTGTAATATAGTTTGAAGTCAGAAAAGGTAATGCTTCTGGCTTTGTTCTTTCCCTTCAAGATTGCCTTGGCTATTTGGGGTCTTTTGTGGTTCCATATGAATTTCAGGATTGTTTTCTCTATTTCTGTAAAAAATGACATTGGAATTTTGATAGGGATTACATTGAATCTGTAAATTGCTTTGGGTAGTATGGATATTTTAACCATATTAATTTTTTTGATCCATGAACACAAACTATCTTTTCATTTATTTGTGTCTTCTTCCATTTCTTTTGTCAATGTTTTATAGTTTTCATTGGACAGATCTTTCACTTCGTTGGTTAAACTTATAAGTATTTTACCTTTGTAGCTATTGTAAATAAGATTTTTTAAATTTCTTTTTTAGACAGTTTGTTGTTAATATATAGGAATGCTACTACTTTTTGTGCGTTCATTTTGTATCTTGCAGCTTTACTGACTTTGTTTATTCTAACAATTTTTTAAATGGAATCTTTAGGATCTTCTTATATAAGATCAAGTTGTCAGAAAACAGCAATAATTTCTCTACTTCCTTTCCTATTCAGATGCCTTTTATTTCTTTCTTTTACCTAATTGTTCTGGCAAAGACCTCTAGTATTACATTGAATAGAAGTGGTTAGAGTGGGCATCCTTGTCTGATTCCTGAGTTTAAGAGTTGGTTTTTTTGAAAAGATAAACAAAATTGGTCAGCCTTTAGCTATAAAAAAGAGAGAACACTCAAATAAATCAGAATGAAAGAAGATACACAACTGATACCACAGAAATACAAAGGATCATAACAGATTACTATGAATTCAATTATATGCCAAAAAATTGGATAATCTAGAAGAAAGGGATAAATTCCTAGACACATATAACTCAGCTTACCAACACAGAATAAAGAAGAAATAAAAAATATGAACAGTTCAATAATGAGTGAGGAGATAGAATTAGTAATAAGAAGTTTCCCATCAAAGAAAAGCCCAGGACTTGATAGCTTCATAGGTGAATTCTACTGAACACTTAAAAAAACTAAAACTTCTTTTCAAACTCTTCTGAAAAATCAAAGAGGAAGGAATAGTTCCAAACTCTTTTTATGAGGCCAGCATTACCGTGATACCAAAGCCAGACAAGGACATCACAAGGAAACCAACCACACTGCTTTGGCTTCCCCGCTTTTGCACAGCTGTTACCCTCGCTTGGAAGGCCCGTGTTCACACTCCTCTCCATGCGGATATAGCCGTGCCCTCAGACATAGTGTTTTCAGTCTTCTTTTCACCTGAGAAACACCTGCTCCTCCTTCAAAATCTAACCCAACACTACTACTTCTGCAGGGCCTTTTTCAACTTCCCCAAGCTTCCTTCTTTGTGCTTCCATTATAACTATTCTTAACTGTTGTAGAATCCTCATCACACTGTATTATAATTTTCTGTGTACAAGTCTGCTTCCCCCATGAGACTGGGAGCTTCTTGGAAGCAGGTACTGCTAATTTTTCAATAAACATTAAATGCCTACTTTGTTCTGGGAAGTTTTTATCCTGAAATACAGGGCCTAGAGCAGTGTCAGTATCATCTGGGTACTCAATAATGGCTGATTGAAAGTATAAATGAGTGAATGTCTTCTGTAAATTCTCTCAATGATGTAATGATTATCATTAAGCACCTACATAAAGTTTACCTGTGGGTGTCGCTGAAAAACACACATGGAAGCATCTGAGTTGTGAGTAACTTGTTTGGTGCACTAACTTCAGAAACGTGTCTATGGCCATACTACCCTGAATGCACCTGAGCTTGTGAAGCTAAGCAGGGTTGCGTCCGATTTGTACTTGAATGGGAGAAATGGGTAATTACTTTTAGAATGAGTAGTGGCCTTTAAAGGGTAAAGGAAGAGGGGAAAGAGGAGGGAAAAGATCCAAAAACTAACCAAACTTGAAACCAGGGCAAATAAAGTGAACCTTCGACTCTTAAAGTAAGGAATGTGTTTGCACCTAGGAAGATCAGGTAAAATAAGTCCTATAATAGTGATTTCTGTTCTGTAAAGAAACAAATACTATCTTTCAGAGTGTATAAGTCTTGATGGCATCTGTTCCTCTTGCTGAACAGCTGTGAATTATGTTGTCTATGCACTGATGAATTAAAATTCCCTCAGGCATAGTCCACTATGATGCCACTTCACCCTTAAATCTTTTCCTTCAAATTTTTGTAAGAAGGTGTTTGAAGCTTTTCTTCTGATTACTTAAAAAATTAAAATCTTCCCAGGCAATTGTCCAAATCCAGGCATTTAAGTTAAAATCTTCAATTTTAGAAATTTTCATGTAATTCCTTATTTGGACTGAAGGTATAAATCTTTCTTTTTTGACTAATCATGAGACAAAGAGTAAAGAATGCTTCTGGGATTCCAGACCAAGTTAGAGTCAGGGACACTTTTGCAGAGATGAGTGCTATTGTTGTGGCTCTTCTAGGAGACCAACGGGCAAGTCCACTTTTTTATGATCTGTACTGTGCCAAGACCAGCTTTGTTTATTCCATCAGTGAATACATTCTGGAAGGTTATGTTCATCATGGTTCTTTATCACTAATCTGATAAGAAAAACAATTAACGTGATTGCCAACATTGTTACTTTTCCCCAGCAATATAGATGAAGTTATGATGAATAATCATTGGATGTAAACTATTATGGACTACAGTTTCAATTTCTTTGTCAATTACAGAGCTACTATACAATGCAAATGAAAAATTCCACAATCTTTTCATAATTTTCATGAAGGGCCCTTCTAGATGCAAATTTTTATTTATGCAATTTTCATAGAATATAATTGACATGGTCTCCGTTTCCAAACCAAGGGGTTTGTTGTAAACATTCTATTTAGCTTGCAATTATAGTCCAGTTAAATGACCAATCACAGAAACTCACTCCATGATCATTGACAAAACAGCCACACTTAACACAATTGAAATTAACTCTGAGGAAAAGGGGTCTGCCTCTCATTCACACCCAGCCAATCAATCATAGCAAAATGACTGAACCATGACTGTAATTTCGGGATGAGATACAATTAACCTATGCTGTCTGAATCAGAAAAAATTCCTATCTTAGGTCCCGTTTTCCCACTCCCAGTACAGTCGGATGCCATGAACGGGAATGTGGTAGGATTGGTTCACAATGACAAAGTAAGGCATTCTCTAAGTATGTTTAAGAGGAGATGTATGAACTCTTTTTTTTACACTTTGCTTCTCTACTAGTCCTTCTCTGGTGGCTTACCAAATATGAAGATATTGATTTTTAATGAATGTTACTTATGAAACAGTGATCATATTTTCCTAGCTTCTATTACTTTGATTTCAGAAATTACATCTAGTTCAGTGACTGCTGGAGACTTAGGTTAGGGCTGGAAAACCCAGGAAGTTTCAACAAGAATGCCATTGATAGCAGGAAACAATCCCCCTGGAGTTCACTCCCACCTTCCTTCCCAAAATTTATCATTTCTTACTGACATGTTGGGGTCTTTTGGTGTATGCTACTGTAGTTTGCTCTTTTTCCCATGCTCACTGTGGCTCTTTCCAAATGTCATTCTCCCCAAGCCCTCTCTCCTACCACATTTCTCACCAGTGATAGCAGATAATCTTGCTTGTCCAGACACAGAGACACTAGATGACAAACACAGGAATTCTTTCAACATCCTGAAGCTCCTGTACCCACTTCCACATGTTATTTTTCATCCACATATTTTCTGTTTCCACCCATCCTCACTTGCTTCTCTTCTGATACAATGAAAGAAATGTTTCTCCTACAGTTTAAAACTAAATCTGCTAACTGAATGCTGGATCCTATCTTCTTGCAGCCCCTCTCTCATTGTGTAACTTGTGAGCTTAGGTAAAAAAAAAAAAAAAAGAAAAGAAAAGAAAAAAGTCTTGTTCCCTCCACCTGGGTCTCCTAAAATACTTGCTCTCAGGGAAGCTAGCTGCCAGGTAAAAAAGTCCATCACACCTTGCTATGCAGAGTGGCTGCATGGAGAGAGAGAACAATGCCTAGTCAGGCCCCAGCAGTTTCTATCCTCCCAGGTGAGGCACCTGCCATATGATAAAGACTTCCTGGACATATAGCCCAATAGAGCCTTCAATTGTGCTATGGTTTGGATGTTTGTGTCCCTCCAAAATTCATGCCAAAGCTTAATCCCCAATACAATAATATCAAGAGATGGGCCTCCAGCAGGTGGTTACCCTATGAATGCTCCTCCCTCTTGAATGGGATTAGGGCTCTGATAAAAGAGCTTGTGGGAGTCTCTTAGTCCCGTCTGCCCTTCCTTCTCTTCTGTCTCATGAGGATGCAGCAATAAGAACCCTCTTTGATGCAGAAAGCAAGCTCTGGCTGGACAATGATCTGTTGGTACCATGATCTTGGACTTCCCTGCCTCAAGAACTGTGAGAAATAAATTTCTATTGTGTATGAATTACCCATCTAATTTTGTTATAGCACCAGGAGTGGACTAAGACAGGTTGGTTCCAGCTCCAGCCAAGATCTGACTGCAACTGTATGCAAGATCCTGCATTAGTTTCCTAGAGCTGCTATACTAAATATCACAAATGGGGTGGCTTAAAATAGCAGAAATGTATTCTCTCAGAGTTCTAGAGGTAACAAGCCTGAAATCAAGGTGTCAGCAGGGTTGTGCTCCCTTTGAGACCCTTCCTTGCTGTTTCTTAGCTCCTGGTGGTGGCCGTCAATCTTCGGTGTCCCTTGCATTGCAGCGCCTCGCTCCTACCTCTGTCTCTGTCATCACACAGCGTCCTATGTGTCTCTCTCCTCCTTTCATAAGGATACCGGTCAGATTGTATTAATGGCCTGTCCTACTCCATTAAGACCTCATCTAAACTAATTATATCTACAGTGACCCTTATTTATAAATAAGGCCACATTCTGAGGCAGTGGGAGTTAGGACTTCAACATATCTTTTGAGGAACACAATTCAGCCCCACACAGACCCCAGTACAGAACCACTCAGCTGAACCCCATCAACCCACAAAACCATAAGAGATAATAATAAATGGTGGTCTAAGCTGTTAAATTTTAGGGTGGTTTATCCCATAGCAACAGATGGCCAGAATGTCTTTCTTTATTCAAATCTCCTCAACCCAGTGCAATCTGGTTTCCACCAACACAGTTGCTGACACTGCACCTGCAAGGTCACCAGTGACCACCTTGGTGTTCAATTCAACAGAAGGAGCTGTGGTTCTAGAAGGGTGCCTTAGCTTATACATCTACCTCCAGTCCTCCCTAAAGCCCTTTGAAATGACCTAAGAAATGTGTACGCAAGAATAAATTCATGAAATGCCTGGAAAACAAGGAAAGTGGACATCACGCAGACCAGAAACTTGAAGTATCACTTAAAGATGGATAGAACAGGATTGAAAGAGGAAGCACAAACACAGCCAAGGACCCCAGGGCTCACCACTGAGGAGACAACTGGAACAGTGAGCACCTGCTTTCTTATCAGAGTCAGCCAGGGCTGGAGACAGTCAGAGCCAGCCTCCCTGCACCTGCCCCAGCTCCCAACTCACACAGAGCGTGGTGGAGACATGCACCCTCACCTACATTTGGTATGTATATATATATATATATATATATATATATATATATATATATATATAATAAATAATAACACAGCTCTGGGCAGAAACCATAACAGTGCTTTCCACCCATTTGTCCTCTCCTGCCACCACAATCCCGGTGGGGTTGGTGCCCTCTGCTGTCCAGCCAGGCGCACACCCTGAAGGAGACCTGTCCAGGTGGGACCTCAGGTGACTCAGCCAGCATCTCCCCTCTTGATCTAGCCCTTGACTGTGCAGGGCTGCTCGGAACAAGAAACACCTTTAATTCAGAGTTTCTCAACCTTATCACTAGTGGCATTTGAGACTGGATAATTCTCCATTGTGGGGGTCTGTCCTGTGCACTGCACGATTTTAGCAAATATCATTAGCTTCTACCCAGTAGATGCCATTAGTATGCACCCTCTCCCCCAGTTTTGACAACCAAACATGCCTTCAGACGTTGTCAAACAGTCCTGTGGTTAGAAAACGCCCCTGGTTGAAAGCCATTGCCTTTAATTCATGACCAAGAGACCCTCTCTTGACTCTTTGCTTATTATTAGGAGACTATAAAACTCAATCCTCTAGGAAATACTACTCATGTCTAAGTGTAACTGCCTTCTAAACCCCTACTCCCACACTCTAAATCCTTCCAGGGGCTTAACTTTTTCCTTCACAGACGGAGCCACAATGGCTGCACAGACTTTCAGACAGCACCCAGATGGCTGGGCTTCAGACTGCGACTGCAGACGCCTGCACGGAGGCTCTCCGTAGTCTCAAATGCGTGATTTGTGGTTTCAGATACGTGCAGTCCTCGTGCTAACTCAAGACTTCTCTTCAAGTAACAACTGTGTACTCAACCCGAGGAGCATGGCTCACTGAAGAGGAAAGGCAGGAGTGGGTGGATGAAGGCTGATAGGAAGGATTCACTCCCCTGAAATTAGTAAGGTGGGCAAAGTGCTCATTAAAGGATCGGAGTACAGCGGGCTAAAGTTCTGCCCTCTAGACAATTGGCCTTGCTGGAGTATCATTTGAGATAATCACCCCCTCTGAAAAAATACTGTGCCCTGGGAAGGCCAGCCTCACCTTCTTCTGAGGGAAGATACTTAGACCCCAGATACCTTCAAAGAGGAAAGGGAGGGTCGAAGGAAATCTTGGAAAGTAAGAGGGCGGATTCCACTGGGGTCATGGCTGGAGTCCTTTGTGGGACCCTCGGGCCAGGCCAACTCTCATTAGAGGGACTAGGAGTGTGTGGAGGGAAGGGGAGCCAGGGAGAAGAGACTCCTTCAGTTCAGTCTTTCCCTGGGACACAGGGAAATTTCTTCATTACTTAAGCATCCATCATCTTTCCTCTGTTTTCCTATGGAAGTAGCTGCACACATGTGACCCCCCCCAGCCACTCTTTTCAGAGGGAGCACAATTGTGTGAGTCCATAGCAAGCCGCACCAAGCCAATGACACTGGGTTACTGGGACATCTGCGGGCTGGCTCAGCCCATCCTCCTGCTCCTGGAATACACAGACTTGAGCTATGAAGAAAAGACGCACATGATGGGGGATGCTCCTGACTATGACAGAAGCCAGTGGCTGAATGACAAATTCAGGCTGGGCCTGGACTTTCCCAACCTGCCCTGCTTAATTGATGGCTCACAAGATCACCCAGAGCAATGCCATCCTGCGCTACATTGCCCGTAAGCACAACCAGTGTGCGAAGACAGAAGAGGAGAAGATTCGTGTGGAAATTTTAGAGAACCAGGCTGTGGACACCCGTCTGCAGCTGGTCATGGTCTGCAACAACCCTGACTTTGAGAAACTTAAGCCTGAGTGCTTAGAGGGCCTCCCTGAAATGCTGAAGCTGTACTCACAGTTCCTGGGGACACTGCCCTGGTTTGTAGGAGACAAGATCACCTTTGCTGATTTCCTTGCTTAAGATGTCCTTGAGAGGAATCAAATATTTGAGCCCAAGTGCCTGGACAAGTTCCCCAACCTGAAGGACTTCATGGTCCGTTTTGAGGGCCTGAAGAAGATCTCTGCCTACGTGAAGTCCAGTTGCCACTTCCCAATGCCTTTGTACACAAAGGTGGCCTTCTGGGGCAAGAAGTAGGGCCTTGTAAGTCCCGGAGATGGCAGTGAGGAGCCCATGCCCAAGGATCAGCTTTGCCTGGTGTGGGGGCCCTGGTCCCCAGCGTGGTTCCTGCACGAGGCCTACTTGATCCCCAGTAAAGCCCAAACACATTAAAAATTAAAAAAAAAAAAGAGTTGCCAGCCCAACTCTAATTTAACTACAGCAGCAAGCTGGCCTTGTGGAAGTGCGGAGGAAATTGAGGAATGCAAATGTAGAAGTGGGAGGAGATTCAGAAATTCTGTAATTAACCAAGATGTCAAAATGGTACCTCACTAAAAGAGAAGGAGGAGGAAGAAGAAGGGGAGGAGGAGGAAGATGGAGTGGGGGAAGGAGAGGAGGAAGAAGAAGAAGTTGTTGAAGTTTTTGTTGCTCCAGAGTGGCAGTTAGCAAACTCTGGCCCCTCCCCGTTTTTGCAAATAAAGTTTTATTGAAACACAGCTATACTCATACTTTCTATGACTTACACAGACAGAGTAGATTAGTTGTGACAGAGAGCATATGAGCCTCAAAGCCTAAAATATTGACTAGGTTGCCTTTACAAAAGTTTGCCAACCTTGGCTCCAGAGCACTGAAGGCAGAATTTGTGTTACAGCATACATATTAATAGCATGCCTGTTGTCCTTCTCTGTGCTGTAGCTATGCCTAAACTAAGTGTGAGGTTTTCAACATAAGGCTGACAGGTTTTGTAGAAGATAAGTTTGGATTGTGGGCCTCTTTAGTTTCCAATGAATGAAGCTTTTCAAAGAGGTCTGAAATGCTGTCAGCAGGGACCAGTTTGGACCCTCCAGTTGGCAGGGGTGTGAGGTGGGGACAGGGCAGAAGAGACGAGGGAATGTCTGGATGGACTAAGTGAAGAGGAGATGATGAGACTACTTTGAAAACCCGGGACAGAGCCCCGACTGTGGGGTGAAGCTGGGCAGAGGAAGCTTTGTCTCCCAGGGCCCTTCCCACTCCCAGCTGTCCCACCTTCATCTCTGCTGCTTCCACTGGCCCTGAAATTTCTCCAGCCAGGAAGAGGCTTCCTCCTGCTGGTGCGGCCAGTACAGGAATGCCAAAGCCCCTTTTCCCTGTCTGTCTCTCCTATATTACCATCGCCCTTTGCTCTCCTCTTTTTCTTCAAACCCAGACCCCCAGGAGACGCCAACCTCCAGCCTACCCTTTGGCAGCCTTCCCGGCCCACTGGAAACACCCAGGGGAGAAGAGAGCTGAAGACAAACACAGGCAAGTCTTGTAAAAAACCTGTCAAATTTTATTTTGAAAATCTCACCCTGCATTTAAATACAGTTCTAGCATAAAACAAGTAGCAAAACAGTTTTCTTTATAGATTGACAGCTACCGGGTTGGAGGGTGGGGGGCTTGTGAATACATCTGTTCTACAGGATTTGTTGTTGAAGACAATTCATTTAATTCCACAAAGCACTGTTACCATGAGCCAGCTGCTGGGCGTGGGGTGTGCTTTCCCCAAGGAACTCAATTTTAAAATGCTCTTGGCGTAAAAGTGGCTTTACCTTCCCAAAGTAAAAATCTTGAGTATACAATGATGGGACATCAGGCAGTTGGATAATATAACCACCTTTTATTTATTTGCATTTGTGTAAAATTTTACAACAAACAAAGTACTTTCACAGAGATGAACACATTTGGTCTTCCCAGCCAATCTGGAAGGTTAGTAAAATGTGATTCCTTTGTAAAAACAAGTAAATCAAGGCTCAGTGAGGTTAACTGCCTTGACTAACAAAGGCTGCCCTAGGGCACAAGAAAGACAGCGACCCAGACTTTGGTTTCTGAGTCCTGGGAATGTTCCCTAGCATCTTTGCTGTATCTTCTAAATTAGAGCACTGTTTCTTACCTCCTAATAGGCCCTTGTCATTTCTTGCATGAGGTCCATGAATTCCAGTGCCTGCTAACTATTGCCCGTCAAATAAGGGCTACATCACAAACACATCCAATAGGCCATGATAAATAGCATATAACTCATTTAAAAGGCACCTTTTGTTATTTTTATAATTAATAAATATTAAAAGTAAATGTCCATTATTATCATTATTTAATTGTAGAAACAGCTGCTCATTTTAAAAGGCTGAGAAACAGCAAACTAATAGGTTTCTTGAAGTACATATAACAGGATTTAGGGGAACCATAGTGGTCTCAGGTGGAGATGTAACCCTGAACAAGTGGTCCCCCATGGTCCCCTCCCTCCTTCAAAAAGCCAGTTAATCATAATAACTGCACGTAGAGAGGTGGTGTGCCTGGTGGTTAGGGCTGCAGGCTGGTGTCAGAAAGATCCTGAACAAGCTTCTAAACTTTTCTCAACTTGAGCTTCTGCATATACAAAAAAGTACTTGCTTCATGGGCTTGCTGTAGGAATTGCATAGGATAATGCATTTTAAACATTGTTTAGTGTAGTGCATAGCATACAGGAATTGATAGACAAATTTTTGTTATTGTTATCAGTGGTATTACTGACATAAATAATATGTTTTTGGCCTCTCCCTTAGTTCAGAGTACTCTCCCAATTTCTGTGAGAAGATGCCGCTTGGTTGATGTGTTGGATGCTTGCAGGAACCTGTTAGAGCAAAGGTGGTCTGTCTTTCTCTTATTTCTTGCCACGCAGTGTCCTTGCCTCTATTAAGCTACCAACAAGCCCCAGGCAATATTACCTTTTCAAGATGAGGACAGGCTCCCAGATCGGGGCTGTCAGAGAGAATTTGGGGCGTGTGAGCCATTTCAATGAATCAGACCTGACAAATCCGATTTACAGATTAAAATAATGCTGTGATATTTACCAAAAGTATATATAGCAAGTTAAGATACCTCTGACAGGCAGACACTGATTGCCTATTTTAATCAACTGGTATAATTTAGCTACCACCAGAAGCAAAATGCTTAGGAAAGGTAAATCTGGTCATAAATAATTACCGTTTTGATGCACTTAAAAGTCAAGTAAGACCTTTGTTCAGGGTTTGCTACAAGGTGACACATCCACTACATTATGTGAGGTCACATCAGGTTTCATTTGGGTGTTGGGAGAAGATCTGACTTGACATAAATAGATGCCAAACAAAGCATTAAGGCAATTTCACCAGGCGCTGGTGTATTAAGATAGAGAAGTGACGGAGACCTGCTGCCTGAATATATTCACTAAATCTCCAGCGCTTGTAGGACTTTATCAATATTGCTTCATCAATATCCCCAACATTTCTGAGCAGAATAAAGAATTATAGTCTTGAAAGAGACCTTAAGAAGTCACTTCATCTAGAAACCCTGCAGCAAGATGACTGCTTAAGAGAAGCATGGCTTCTCTTTCAAAACTTATTTGTTGAATGAACAAATGAATGAATGAAAAAATTCTCTTCAGCTCCTATCCCCAGAAGGCAGCTTTGCCCTGGGGGTATGAGAGGGGCTGGAGAGTCTGGAGAGGTCCCAGGGGATTAAAACCTCATCCACTCACTCATTGAATATTTATCCCCTGCCTACTTCTAAAACAGATTTGAAGCAGCTTACAACAAAAGACACTAACAATAAAGAGCCTTACTCTCAATCATCCCTTGCAGGGTTTTATTATCACTTTCATGATCATCAAACACGAGTATTAAATGGCTATTTGCATGGGATGCTATGCCAGGGGCTGAATAAATCAGGCAGAGCCAGGCTCTGACCTCCGTAAATTTCCATCGGTTCAGTTTGCATTCACTCATTCTTTTGGCAAATATTTATTCAGCACATTCCATATGCAAGTGCTGTTAGAAAGTGTGGGGTAGAAAGGCAAAAGTGCATCTTGTCCTGCCTTCAAGAAGTTTACAGACTAGTGTAAAACTACACTAGTGCAGGGGTCTAGGGCAGGGGTAGGTGATAGTGATGTGTGTGGGTAAGCCACAGAAGAGGTCGGCGCTGTGAGCTAGTTGCAGAGAACGTGCAATGGAAGGAGGAGGATGGAGAGATTGCATCTGCTCATCGTGCGTCCTAAAGACACAGCAGCTGAAGCAGATCAGGCTGCAGGCAAAGCTGCGAAAGAGAATTCAGCCTCTCAGTGATCTCTTTGCCCTCCCACCACTCTTCGCTTTCTCTTCCCCATCCTGTCCCTCCTCTCTGGATACCCCAAGACTTAATGCTGTCACAGCTGCCTAGCTACATCTTTCCCGGAAGACTGGTGGCCCAACTTGGCAATGTGTCCTGGCATACAAATGCCCATTTCTGTAGGAATCTGCTTTCTGCTATCGCTGACAGCAGGGCTATGGAATCCTTGTTTACACTAAGGTAGAAATAACTCCCAGGAAATAACTAGTCCTAGTCATTGCCTAAGAGTAGCTGATTTTAAAAGAGGACCATGCCTCAGCACAAAGGAAGCAATCCTAACAAAATGCACGGCTCCTGGAGACCTCTTATTGAGGTGAGAACTTCCTGGATGTCCTCAAATCCAAGACCCAAAAATCTTCCAGCCCTGTATACCTCTAAGGCATGGAGTCCCCAGAGAAAACATCCTTGAAGGATCTCACCAGCAGAAAAAGACCCAGCCTAGCTATGGAGCCAGACTTTAAGGAAGAGAAAGAACCTCTTTAGCTATAGTCTCTCATTCCTTGGAGCAACAGTTCTTAAACGTTACTTTTTATAAGAATCACCAAGGAAGCTTGGAAAAAGTGAAGATTACAAGGCTCCATCCAAAACTTCTGTTTCTTCAAGAGATCTGGAGTAGATCCTGGAATTCACAATTTTAATAAGCATCATAGTTGCCTCTGAAGAGGTGGTCTTAGGGCCACCCTTGAGATACACTGACAAAGACATGTATGTTCTAGGAGGAGGTCCAGCAGGTCAGGACCTGTGTCTGTCTTGTTCACAGATGAACTCCTAGCACTGAGAATAGTGCAGAACTCCAATTAGATATTCTGAAAATATGTGTTGATTTTACGAATGAATGAATGGGGCCTCACTCTGCCTCCTATAACCATGTGGGAGTGGATGACTCCACAACATTATTTGGCAAATGGTACAGCTTTTGAAAAGGCATGAAGGTACAGCAGTATCTGCATGAAGGGCTCTGGACCATGTAGCTGTGGAAAGAGGTGGCAGAGATCAAATCTATTGCTGAGGTTAGGAATCACATGTGGACCGTGCCCTGCCCTTGAGAAGCTGACAGACGGAGGGTGGGGAATAGGATTGGGAATAAATGCCTTGAAGCTGAGCCTGAGAATCACAGGCCTGTTTAGCACCTCGACGTTCACCCTCCATGCGAGCCCACAACTGTAGGGGCCGTATGCACAGGGCAGCCTGCTCCAGACCCACAGAGGACACCAAGCAGGCTCTTCACTCCACGCCCTAGGGGCAGCTGCCCTTCTGCTCAGTGTAGAGCAAAACGCCAAACATGCTGCTTTTTGCCAAAGCATTTACCCTATGGCATTTAGCCTATTGTCAGGTTAAATTTATTCTTTTGTCTTCTGACTGGCTTTGATAAAAAGAAAGTGTCAATCCATCCAAGAAGAGAAATCTCACAACTTCTTTCAGTGACTCATTGCTGGGCCTTGTAATCCACAGTCGAGAGATTCATGCCTCGTGTCTCCTGTCAGTTATCGGGACAGCGTAGAGTGATCCAGACATCCATTGTCTGCATCATTAGACTTCTTAAAAGCACCACTCAAGGGTGGGAGAGCTGGGCGCTGGCTGTTGCTCTAGGCAAGACCGGCTGTCTTACAAATCTTGCTAGCATCTATGATGGCTTAGTTGGCATTTTGTCTGGTCTATTTTTCTTTCACTAGTGGAATGAAACAGGACACTGAACATAGCCTGGTTAAACTGGACTTCTGCCCATTATAGTCATGCTTGAGGAAGAAATTCATGGATCCAGAATCCATTTTTGGAAAATCTGGGAAAATTTCCCCATTAATATCCTCTTTGTCAGAGTTCAAATGAAGGACTCATCTAGGAATTGCTGGTGTATACCTATTCCCATGCACAAAGGTATGAGACCTAGATTCTGATTCTGGCTGGTGACATGACCTTGGGTATGACCTTGGGGAAACTCTCCAGACCTCAGATGTTCATCTCTAAATTGAGTGGGTTCTTCTATTAGTAGTGAAAAATCCTCCAATGGCATCTCATCACACTGAAAATTCCAATGACTTACAACATCCTCCTATGTGTATATGATTTGGGGCCCAGCTACTGTGTCCACCTCTCTGTTCCTTGCTCTGGCCCTTTTTGTTCCTCTAACACTAGAAGCTTATTCCTATTTTGGGACCTTTGTACCCCTTGAACCTCCAAAATTACACCACCACTCCTCCTCCTGGGAATGCTCTTACCCCGGATTTTGGCATGGCTGGCACCTTCTTGTTTTTCAGACATCAGTTCAAATGTGACCTTCTTGGAGAGGTCTCCATGGCCACCCTGTCTAAAGGAGTGCCTCCCATTCCACCCAGGCACTCCCAACCGCATTTCCTGGTTTAAGTTTTTTAAATCACTTCCCATTACTTGGAATTATTTTGTTTACTTGGTAGTTTACTTGTTTACAAATAATTCTGCTATAACACAATATATATGTTCCTAAAAATTACTGTGTTAGGTGGAATCACACAGTATAAACTATAAGACTTACAAGGAAAATGGAAATAGAGGCCCAACACACAAAACCTTCATCGTGACAAATTACTAAAAAAAAAAGAAGGAAACAATAAAAATGGTAGCACAGTTTTATCTATGTTAAATGCTCAAGATATATATAAATACTACAATCAATATGTCACTGTATTTTGGAAAAGACTTGTGGTCTTCTTGTGGAAGGGGAGGGTTGCAGGGTTGCAGCCTGTGAGTGATCATGAAGTGGGGAAGGAGGATTACGTGAAATCTGATGAACGGTTGCAATGCCAGATGTGGAGCTATGTGGCTCATAACACATGTGGAGAACTGAGGTAGCTGGTAGATGTTCAGGGTGTGTATGCATGTCTACTTTACATACACCTGTGTGACTCAGTTCAGCTGAGCGTAGTTTTCTGCCTTGTAGTGTTTCTCCTGGACAAATCATGCACAAGTAACACAAAATTCGCTTTATGCTCAAATTCCCTAATACATCAGTTGCATTGGGAACAAATTATGTTTCCAAAACAAGCATTATAGGAGATCTGATAGCATTTGTTTGCTCCACTCACTGGAATTTAAGTCCTGTAAGATCAGGGAACTTTTCTGTTTTATTCGGTCTTATATTCCCAGCATCTATGCACCCTGGTGCACAGTAGGCTTTCAATTCAAATTTGTTGAATCAATGAATGAATGGATATTTCTTCAACCTCCTCCTCTCCACACATGCTGATAATACCCTTTCAAGGGATATAGTGATCTTTATTAGTGTGGTGATTGCTTTTCTTGAGCGGGGGTATATAGAATGAGAGGGGTTTCAACATCATTGTGTTTTGTAAAGACAATCACAAAAATGGAAAAGCAAAACAAATCCAATCTACTACAAGTGACTCTGATATCCATCTAGGTCCTTCCTCTGTGCTAGTCATGGGAGAAGATCTCTTAAGTTTATTCATGACAAATACATGATTCTAATTATGGATGGTTTTGCAGAGTTTGTGCAGAACTGTGGATGTGAGTAGGACCTAGAAATTCTCCACGAAGCCCAACGTTACGTGGAAAGTCTCTTGGAGCTCATTCCATCAGGAAGAAAAGGAGCCTCAACTCTAAACGTGAGCTGATGATTTTGCTTGGGGAATGCTAGCTTCTGTCCCTCCTCTCCATATAAGTATGTCTGAGACCTTACATTTAATCATTCTCCACTAAGTCAGAGAACAGAATTAGAAGTCATTTTGAAAGGTCATCCCAGACAGGTGGGTTATGTCATATTTTTAAAGAGTTTGAAAACTGTTTAAATTTCAGGGAAATTTTCCAGCACTACTAAGTAAAAGGTCAAATCAGAAAGCCCCCAAAGAGCTAAGTAATGCTCTTTCCTCTAAATTTTCTCTGATTTAAATTCTGAACCTAAGAAAATGTGTCTGAAAATGCAAACATTGTGGTTGAGTTGCTTTGGTTTATCAGGCAAAATAGGGAATATTTTGTTGTGATTCTTTACTTCCTCAGTAACTGCTCAGTCTTATGGAGAGTTGTGTGGAGTGGCAAAGTAATTACATGGTGAGTACCATATATTTACGATTATTTATGTTTTCTAGATTGGAGTACAGGGTAATTATTTTTGGTCTTATTAAGTGCAAATTACCAAGTAGTCTTCAGGAACATGTAATTACTATGTACTGTAGTCACATGCCACTTACCAAGCAGAATGAATGCAGTGAAAATTTTATTTAATACAAGCAAAATGATGCATATGGTTTAGTGAAGCAAAGTACAGAGGCCTGCCTTCCTGTCTTGGGCTAGGAAACAGAAACCGTCCTTCTTAACATAGAGCATTTCCTCAATTAACTAGATCGACTATTCTGGAAGGTGGGTGCTCATTAAGAATGCAGAATTCTGGAGCATCCCAGACCTACACAGTCCACTCTCAGAGGTGAGGCGGAAGTGTCCAGGTGCTTCATCTGCACACTACAATGAGAACATCTTCCCTAGATTCCTAAAATGCTCAGACCAGTAGGATTTCCTCAAAACACAACAGGTAGAATATTTTGGAAAGAAAAGAAAAAAAGGGTTCTCAGATGGCATATGTTTTTCTGTTTTTGAGTATTTAACTAGTGTTATTCTTCGTAGATTATACTTTGAGAAGTATCCTTGATCCCAACTGCTACAAAGACATGGAAGTGTTTTTATATGTGGAATATTCCCTGTGATTTAGATTTTCTATTATAAATAGACGATCTGCATTGAATTTAGTTTAGACACTGTGGAGTTTAGTGACTGCCTTCCTGTATAGGTGCACGTGCACACATGCATACACACACAATCTAAAGGAACAGCAGCACAAGAAAGACCAGAGTCTAAACAATGATTTGACTCAGGGTCAGAACAAGAGTAAACATTTTTTTTAATAGATATTTACTGAGGACTTCCTGTATGCAATGTAATTTTCCTTTTCTATATCCACTCACTCATTAAGTCTTACCGATATGACTTGTTTCATTAATTGAGATAGTTCAATGAGATCTTTAAGGTCCCAGGATCTGCAGCCAGAGAACTCCTGCCCCAGTATTTACTAATTAGGAAATCATGGGCATGTAACTTCTGTGCCTCATTTTCTTCCTCTGTAAATTTGGGTTAACAAGAATGCCTATCTCAGAGGGTTACTTGGTGGGAAAAAGAACCTAATGCATGCAAAGCACTTAAAACACTGCAACTATCTACACAAGTCTCCATACTTTTAGCTATTATTGATACATTAAGTATGAAAATACTATAATTACGTGTTTGCCACTTCTATTTTCTTCTTCATGCCTATTCTGAAAAGCAAAATAAATGTGACAATTTTTACACACATCTTCCCTCTCACTTTTGAAAAACTCCAAACACGCTCATGACAGGCGAGAACAGAACACGTTTTGTCCTTGCCCAGGCAGAGAACAGGTTAACTTTCTGACTTCAAGAGGAGCCAGCTGGAGAGGCAGACTGTCTGCTAATGGTAAGGGAGGGGAAGCAGAAACTAATTTTAGCCATCGTTCCTCAATCATTGTCCAGTCCCCACCATACTCCTCCCTGCCCACTCCCCCGTTCTCCCCAGACTATGAGGCATAAGGCTTTTTACCCAGGGCACCTTCAATCCCACGAGGGAGGGAAATAATTCTACAGCAACCCACTGGCCTCTTCTTCCATTGAAGTAGAGATGCTTGTTCCCCAGCTTCAAACATATCTTAAGGACCATAAATACCAGCCTTCCATCACTTGCAAATTATCTCTGTCTTTTTCTCAGAAACACTCATCCAGCCATGTGCCTTTCCTGCCATCCTTTGCTGAAAGTGACTGTTTTCAAAAATGTGAAGCATGGCTGGAGACAAATTTGAGAAAGTCCAGATACACTCTAACTTGGTCTTTTAGTAAACAAGGATGAGGAAAGCAAAGATTAATGATGATTGCTGGGGTGAACCCATGTGCTTGCATAACTTTCTTCACCCTTGCTGTGGAAGTCAAAACATCAGGGGGAAAGGAGAGAAGATTATGCAAGTAAATATTATATTTCATGAGCCTGACTTTCTGCTATAAAGATTGTGAAACAGAAAATATATTTTTGTAATGCAAACATTTTTCATTTACTAATGTTTATAATTAAGGCACAAACTCTTACTCAAACAAAAATCTTAGCTTGGGGAATAGAAGCATAAACAGAAACACCATTAATGCTTTTGCTGACAGCAGGTTTCTTCTGTAAGTAATAGCAAGCATACCATGTGTGCAAAAATACCAAGACGTATTTCCGTAGGTACACAAACATACATGCACATATGACATGGACACAAGCAGTGAGAGCTCAAAAACTAAACAGAACATCTTACTTCTCAGATTTGAGAGCCACGTGGGGCTCGTTTATGTTCTGGATTGATAAGCAATGAAGAAAAGGGCTTGGAAGTTACAATCTGAACATAGAGAGTATTAAAGAGGATTAGTCCTTTTTACCAAGCCGGAGAAAGCCCTGCCTGAAAGTGTCCTGCTGGTGCCTAGCCCAGGTTCAAGGAGTAAGTATTTGTATAAAAGAAATCTTAGAATTACAGGACTATAAGAGACCTTAATAGTTCTCTAATTCAATGTTAGATTTGCCAGCAGAATGAACGCCTCAGTGACTAGTGGCCTGGGAACAGGGTGATTTAGTGCTGTTGAGCCACCTCCCAACTCTAATGAGCTAAGCTCAGACAAGGGCAGTCCTTACCTGGGGCCATGTGAGGATGTCAGCAAGCCCAAATTCTGAGATAAATTCATCATAGGTGGGGAGCTCATTGGACCATATGCTTTTCCTCCCATTGCACTCACCATCAACATCTTTATTTTAGGGAAGGGGCTTGCCTTGGTGCTTGAGCCTGCATTAGCCTCCCCCTCCCAGGTACCTTTCCCTTGGCCTGCTTGATGAGAAGATGTGCCGAGGTCAGCTGCATTTGGACTGTAGTCTTTCTTAACAAGTCATTTTGGTTTCTCTTTATTTCAGCTCTATATCTCCATTACTTGGCATTTTAAAGACAGATTCCAATCCAGATTTTAAACATTATACAGGGTACATTTCAGTTAAAATTAAAAATAAGTATAGGCAATAAATTGGTCCCTGAAACTTTTTTTTTTTTAGTAAATCACGGTCAGTTAGTAATGCCATCAGGAAACTGCAGTTTAAAGGAATATCATTGTGAATCATTTTGTCATATAAAGAATTTTTGATGCAAATGTTTCATTTGGGGAAACCCAGAATTTTCACTATCAAGCCAGACTGGAAAAAATGGAAGGCAGAAAAGATGTTATGCATTATTTAAATAATATGTAGAGAGCAACTACATCATGTTCATTTCTGTTGATTTTCAAAGTTGCATGCCCTTATCTGACTTCTACACCTCCAAACGTAAGATACCACAATGTTTCACTGATTTCAAGAGATCTCCTAGATGTCTCTCAAAGCCCTTACTGCGAGAGCACTGACTTCTTGCACTAGCCAGCCTCAACCCCCATTCAAACTGCTCCTTCCTGTGTCCCCAGCCTTGGTTTCCTCAGCCCAGCCCACATCTGGGCTTTATTGTGTCTTCAGCTAAGACAGCACTGGGTCTCTTACTGACCTCCTTTCCACCCCGTCCCTGCCCAGTAGCTTTAGAATATTCCCCTCTATTTCAGAAAGACTACATGTTGGGAGCAAGCTGTGCATACACTGATCCTCTTTCAGCATCCTCAAAAGAATCAAGAGATAGAGTGGAATAGATTGCTACATAATTAATACAATTAATTTGTTTCAATGAGTGAAATGACAATTGTGTCCGCAGTGCCCTTGTTTCCATCAGCTCAGCAATCTGATCACCAGATCCGGTTTCCCTATGTAGGTCTAGCTTAGCACACACCATGTGAAAGTCCTCCCATTCTGTAAACATTGTGGCATCATATTTTTATTGTTAGGTTTTGCTTGTCGAGAAGATGTTGATTTTTTGATTTTTACAATTTGAACTAGGATTTAGCCCAAACTAAAATTGATCAGTCATTTCCAGGGTAGATCCGTGTATTCAGACCCAAATAAGACCAAACAAAAACTAATTTTTGGATATTGATTATTCTTAATAGTGCAGGGAAACCAGAAGACACCAGAGACCTGAGAATGAGATCAGTCTCTATTTAAAAGAACTGAGATCTTATTCAATAGTTGTTTTATTTAAATGTACCATATGCAGGAACACTATATAGCAATATTGGAAAGCAGTATATATTATGGTATAAATAAGTAGAGGTTAAAACTATTTCATGTCTCTGCATACCAATGTTTTGGTCTCCAAAGGTAATGGCTCTTTAGAAGTATCTTGTTTTGTCACGAATGAGATTTCTATAGCTGCTGCTCGGCATTCGAGTTGGTCTCCAAGGAAGTGGATGAGCATGAGCATTTTTTCTGTGCATACAAGATCCAGCTAAATTTTTGCTGAGAGTTCTCTAGTCTTGAGAGGGAACATTTGCTTCCCTTCAGGGCTGAAAAAGTAATCATAGAGTTCTTCCTACTGATATGCATATAGGATTTTGTATCAATGCTCCATGTTGGTTTCAATCAAATGGGAGAAACAATTCAGGAACTAAGGTATTGATGGGATGGATGCATCAGAACAGCCAGCTGATGCCTCCCTTTTAATTCCAGAAGAGCCAAGTCGTAAGTAGATGAGGAATATCAACTCAAAGTCTCAGACCAGCCTGCAGAATCCAACAGGTTCCTGCTAATGACTTAGATAATTAACAACCTCAGAGCTTACTAATTCACAGCAACTCAAGTGAATTGGTACTATTACTCTTCCTAACTTTATAGATGATGAAACTCAAGTGAATTTTCTAGCGTCACACTATAAGTCACTGGCAAAACCAAAATTTAAGCCCAGTTTGCTTGATACCAGAGCCCAAGTTCTTGAAATCCTGAATTCTATGAAATGACAACAATCTCATGAAATGGTATACTCTGTGAGAAGTGAAAATCTAGTGGAAAGAAGAGCCCGATGCGGACTGGCTCTGTCACAGAAGACTTCATGGATTTGCACCGGGCAGACGGAGTGGAGTACAGATGGCATCAGGGATGAGGGGTACAGTGACATCAGAAACATGGATTAGGGAATGGATACAGTGACCTGGATGTCATTTAGATGCCAACATTTAAGATTGAGGCTTTAAAGTTGGGAAGGATGGAAAATAAAGTTGGATGGGTGGGGCTGATTCCCGAAGATATATAAAGTCAGGCTAAGTTTAGACCTGGTTTGTTAGGTACAAGGAGTCTAGCAGATGGTCAGCGTGGGACATGTTTTAGTAGTGGCAATTTAGGAAGATTCAGTGCCATGTTAGCTATGGAGAAGAGAGAGAGAAAGACCAGCAAGGATGCACCACAGGCATCTCAGTGAGACTCAGGGTGAGGGTGTGGTCTAGGACGGTGGCAGAGGAAACGTCTAAGACAGGGCACATTTGTAAGATATCCTGAAGGGAGAAATGAAAGAGCTGAACTGAAGGATGTGAGGGCTGCTTTAGAGCCATTACAAGAACAGTATTGAATTCAACAAAAGTTTGTCATGTTAAAATCTCTCTATCTTGGAGCTTTGGAATGACTTCTTTAGCATGCATTTTGGGACTAAACTTGCCTGTTTTATAACGTTTATTTTTAATGTTTTAGCTTATTTTATGAATTTTGTTTTGTAGAATAACAATATTATTTCATTTTTAATTAAGTACTTTGTACAGTTCAGCTGCTAATTTTCTCGCCAAAACATTTTGATGATTCTTTGTTTCTTTAATTCACAAATTAACTTTTGCCCTCACTCTTCTGTGCCGGTTGTTTTCTTCCTAAGTGAGTTGAAGCTACCTTGTGTTTTATGCTTTTTGACTTCTTTTTATCACATTTAATGCTTATCAAACTGTTAGGCATGGAGAGTATTTATTGATCCAGTGATTAATTTGATTTTTAAAATAAGGCATTATTTTTTAAAGTACTAACCATCTTAAATTATTAATATTTAATATTGTGTTTTAAATACTCCAGTTTGATTTACCTTCAGGATGTGATTCCACAAGGACAGAGTCTGCCACATGTGATGTTGCTTCTCCTTTAAAACCTAGCACAGTGTCTGGCAAAGGTTCAGAAAACACTCATTGAACAAACTGATGATTTATTTAGTGAGTAGATCTTTTCTTTTTAAAAATAATGATTCCAGGGCTCTGCATATGCTAAGACTTCCTGGAAAAGCGAAAGTACATATTCTCTGTTTGTGCTTTCCTTTCACTAGAAGAAACAGCTGTATATGTGTAGATGTGTGTGGATACACGTGATTTGATTCTTAATATGTCACTAGAGAAGTGCCTATTTCTGAAGGTTGACACCAGCTATCCAAGAAAGCAGGAGAGAGGGTGGTAGGTATCATCTGGATAGATGATGGCGGAATGGGGCCCATAAATGAAAGGCCAGGGTCTATCATAGCTTCTGAGTTGAATTCAGACGTCACCATCTAAAATCAAATCTTTTGTCTCAAAACACTGACAATAGAAGGTAAGGAATTATAAAAGTACAAAATATTTGTGCACTTTTCTGTATATATGGTATACTACAATATAAAATTTTAAAAATGTCAAAGATAGCAATACATAAATAAGTTATTTCTAAAAATTGCTGAGATATAAAAAGTTTTTTAAAAATTCAAAATGACCTGCAGACCTCATTTGATGTACATGTGGTCAGAGGAAACTAGCCACTATTACAGACACATTTTAAGAAAGATTTTAGATCTAGTTTTCCCCTGGAGATAACATCTAATGCTGAGATAATTATACTAACCCATTGTCCTTTCCTTTCAAAAACATAAACTGCCTTGTGATCAAGCAGGTGTTTCTCGAGCTGAAATGTTCAACCTCATCTAGAGTCAGAAGTGATGTTGATCTAAACCAATGACAATGTGTAATTTGGTGTCTGTTTCTATGATACTGTAAACTAAGTACTGGATAGGAAACTCAGCTCCAACCAGAAAATAATAGGTTTTATTTTTCAAGGACTTTTTGCCAGAAGAACAAATCATCTTTTTGTTATGTCAGCTCCAGGTAACGATGATCTAAAGGGTGTACATATACACAAAGACATGCACATACACAGACACACATCTGTAGAGCTCAATTTGAAACCCCATACTCTCATAATTTAACCAAAATTTGGGCAATTTCCTATTCCTTAGCAAAAAATGATCTTGCAAACTCTTAATATTTGTGGTTCCTGTGATCATTATCCGATGAGGGTACAGAACTCTAAATATACCTAAACCACAGCTGTTAAGTAAAACTATTTAACAGAATATTTTCTGCAATGCTTTTTCAGGAAACCATCCCAGCCACAAGATAGTTCTCAGCATTGGATTTTTACCTTAGTCAAAGCCAGACTGAAGATTGGTGATGGTTCTGGAATGTTTTAAAATTACTCCATAATTGTAAATGGTTAATCAAATTCACTGCAGAACTCAAAGGCTTACCCTTTGACTTAATGTACTGCTCTGAACTCAAGAATTCTCTAATCAGACAGCAGAGCATCTTTAATTGGCACTCTCAAGGCCAATGGCCGTGGTGGCCACTTGAATAAATTCCAGGAACATTAGCCTCTGAAAATATTCTTTGTTTTATTTTAAATGCTTTCTTTCAAATTGGGCTCCAGATTATTTTTTTTTCTGTTCCAGTTACAGAGTGAATATAGCTGTGCTCTTAATAATGGCCTCAAATATATTTTAAATAAGTGGGCTGAAGAGTGATTCTCCATCAGAAATGCACTTATGACCCTGTCAATTAAAACAAAAAAAGCCGCAGTGAATGTGCAAGATAAAGATTGAGCCACAGCTTACAGACAGATAAGAAAGGAGTGGAGAGGGGCGCGAGTTCAGATCGATTTTTTTTTTTTTTTTTGTACTATTTTGGATTGTACACGGTCTCAAATTTATGTCAGCTTTTGGATGTTCATAGAGTCTAAAACTCCCCAGCCCTCGATGCATATTTGGCAGAGCACAAAGACGTCTGCAACTCAGCAACTCTTTTCAGATTAGCTGAAACATACTGAACCTTTCTCATAGCATCAGCCCCCTCCATCACCATGACTCCCCTGGCCTCCCCAACCTGCTAAAGCATTGTTAGGTTGGGCCTTGCTGTGTCTTTTGGCCACAACCTATTCATTTGGGACAGCACATTCTGGGAAGAGCTGTAAAGTACCCTGATTTGTCTTGCATCAAGAGACAGCCTCCTGGACTCAGAACTGAACTGAGTGTGCCTTCGATACTGGAGGGAAGATCTCACTGACCGGATGAAGCCATGGCTGCACCTGCCAGGGTGAGGCGATGCGGCCGAACAGCAGAGGCTGAGAACGGAAGCAGTAATTGAATTGAAGAGTCCCATCCCTTTGGATGCAGAGGGACTTAGGGAAATCTCAGATGTCAAGCGGTAACTTATTTTTTTTTTTTTCAGTCAACGATACATTAAAAAAAAAAGCCAAAATGGGATTTCAAAAATTGTGGCATATTTAAATATTTACATTTAAACAACACACACAAAAACACTTGACACATACAAAAATCCCATATAATTGTACCATTTACAAGATAATTACAGGATTTATAACAAAAAGCCTGATCTAGGTGAATAGGGGCCTAGTGAGCCACCTACAAGGGAGGCAGGACATACAGAGTGGAACCAGTGTAAAGCCTGTATGAGTATACAGGTCTCTGTGTTTTCTCAATCAAATGACACAAAAGACTGCTGGGGAGCAAGGTGTCAGAATGGGGTGGGGTAGCACCCAACTCTGAAATTTTTTGATGTTAAAAAACAGGCCTCAGGGAAACATTGCTCACGGTCAGCGATTTTTCAAATCTTTGCAAAAAGATCCACAGCAAGATAAATGTATCAAAGTATTAATTTGTCTAAAAGTGTGTGTGTGTGTTTGTGTGTATTTCCCTTGTATTTCTCTCTTCCATTCCAAGAAGGTGGCCAGCTTTTTGTTTTTTTAAAGGTAGAAGTAGTCGATCCTGGGGGAGTGAAGGGCCAGTGCTAGAATGGGAATGTTTTGGGGGGTCCTTGAGTATCAGGGATGCCTGATTGGCACCTCAAGGTGCCCTGGAATGGTGTTTGATCTTCTGAGGGGAATTGCTGTGTGGTCCCCTTGGTTGGCTAGACCCAAGTACCCGCCTCTAGCTGTTCTGAGTGTCCTGTGCCCAAGGTGGTTCAGGATGCACTGAACCACTTCAGGGCTATAACCATCTTGTATGAAAAGCATACTGGCAATGAGCAGGGCACTGCAGGTGAGGGTGTTCTCATGAAATGCTCTGCTTTGCATAAGACACCTAGAAACTTGTATGAACCTAGGGAATAGATGGCAGGGCATAAGCGGGGAGCCAGGTATAACAGATATCAAATTACTCAGCAGCTAGGTGGAAGGGAGAGGCAGAATCAGAATTACATTGAATTTAATTTTGAAAAAAATAAAGTAATGTGACATTTCTTATATCTTCATGTGATGGTTGAATAGGTATAGGTATCATAGAGCTATATACATTGTCTTTAAAGGAAACCTTATTTGGAAGGCCAAAGTGCAAAACAGATAAAAATTCAAGACTTTCAAACTGAAATGGACTCTAAAGCTTGAAGTCCTATCTCATTTCCCCAAACAGTGCCCAAGAGGCTTTCTAGAGACCTTGGACTTCCCTGAAGGTCTGTAGGATTCCACAGAGTACAGTTTGAAAACTGCCATTCTATTAGCATCCATCCACGGAGAATTGACGATGGCCATAAAAATAACATTAATGATATACTGCTCTATAGTTTAAAAAGCACTTTTATGTGTGTTGTCTCATTTTAATATATGCAATAACCTGAAATAGATAAGGCAGACATTCTAATTCTCAAGATGAAGCAATATGACCTGGGCACAGTACCAGTATGTTTGGTGCCTATTTCTGTTGATATTTTTTAATTTGAGAAAACAAAACAATACACAAGAAGTACTGAGGAGACATAAGAAACACTCATGCTCTCATCACTTGAATATTAACATTCCATCATATTTACTTGAGATATAATTAATAAGGAAATATAAAATTACAGATAAGTAATTTCCCTATGTTTTCTTCCCCAGTCCCATTCCTTTTTCCCCCCAGAGGAACCAGTATAATTAATGTAATGTGGGCCAAGTACTTGTTTTATTTATAAATGATATATAGAATTGTTTGTAATGTAAATTTTAATTTACATAAATATTTCACACCACAGTAAGCTTGCATTGTCACTCAACATTAGATCATTTTTACCACCATCTAATGGTACTGTATCATTGGATTACACTGACATTGATTTATCCTTTCTCCTACTAGTGGGCCGTTAGGTGGTTTCTGACTGTATGTTATTATAAACATTGCTATAAAGGTGAACATGGCCATAATTGAAATAGTTTCTCTAGAGGAGACGATGTTAGTTTATAGGTTACTGATGAGCATAATCAGTTTTATTAGATATTGCCACTTCGGTCTCCAAGTTACATTCCTACCAGCAGTGTATGAAAGTTTTGATATACCTATGTTCTCCTTAAAATTTGAACTGGCCAGTTTTTATTGTTTTTACCTGTAATGAGGGTTAAATAGTGTCATATTATTTTCATTAGGATTTCTCCATTACCAGTGAAGTGGAGCATTTTTCATGTTTACTGGCCATATGGGTTTCCTCTTCTATGCATCACCTGTGTACATTTTTTGTAGATTTCTCAATTGGTTCTCTTTTTCTTAGTGATTTCACTCATCCACTCTTTCACTCACTCATTTTTTCATTTATCTAAATTATTAATAATTTCTTATTAAGGACCTACCATACGCTTGGCCTGCTTCTAAAGGAGCCTGGTGAGTCCCTGCTCTGATAGACTTATATTTGACTGAGGAAGACAAACAACAAGAAAGTAAGCAATAAGCCTATGCTGCAATATCAGATAGTGATAAGAGTTAGCAAGAAATATGAATTAAAGGAAAAAGTGGAGAATAGTGAGGAAGTATATATGCACCATAGGAAAGAGGTGGTCAGGAATGGGCTCTCGAGGCCATAATCTAGCAGAGACCTAAATGAAGAGAGAGAAAGAACTTTGGGAAGATTTAGAAGAAAAGTATTTCAGGGTTGGGAAAGGAGAGCAAAGGTCATGAGGAAGAACAACTCTGAGGTCTGAGGAACATTATCTGATATAATTATTTTTTCAATTGCCTATTATATCCTTCAGCAACATTTGCTAATTTCCTTACCGTTTGTGTATTTGAACATATATATACACATACATATATATATCTTTGAACTTTTTGTTACATATTTTAATTGATTACACCTAACATCAGAGCCTGTATTTGAAGCCAGGGTTTCTAGTGCAAAATCTCACATTCTTTTTGTTTTATCATGCTACTTCTCTCAAATTACAATAAGAGATTCAGATCAAATGTGCAGAAAATTACGATTAAAAACAGAAGTTAACACAGGACTCTTCCATGAGAAATTCTCTGAAAACTTCCTGAGCTTTTTTTAAGACCTGCCTATTCTTCCACGCCATTCCATTGCCACTATAAACACGGGTGGCAAAATAATTTTAAACAACAAATTTTGGCTTCCAACAGTGACTTCTTCCTGAAGAGTAAAGAGAAGATGGTATTTTTCACACCTTGTGTAAGACAGCAAAAAGTGAGGTCCATTCATTTTCTTTCCTCTCTAACATCTTCTTGTTTTCTTCTTAAACAAACAAATGAACAAAAAACATCTTCCATCTTCCTTCAGAAAGCCTCACATTTTTGTGAGGACTAATCAGATATTTTTTATTGAACACTATCATGTGATAGGCACTGCACACAGTACTTTCCATACATTAGCTCACTGAACTGTCCTAACAATTCCAGGAGAGAGGTATTTATGGTAATTTTCCATACGTGGGAACTCAGGTTGGGGTAGCTAAATGACTTGCTCGCAGTCACACAGTTTGTAAGTGGCACAGCCCAGATTTGAGCCAGGTGTTTCTGATCTCAAATGGGCTCTCACTTGGCATTAAAGCAAAATGATCTACCGAAGAAGCTCTTGAGAATGTCCATGTCCTCCTTCAGCTCAGAAAATCTTATGGACACACTTCTTGTCCCTACACATGGGGGAATTCGCTTTGGGCTCTGAATCCTTGACGCATAACATAAAATTGGTCCCAAACTCACTCCGTTCGAGTGGACACACTCCAGCCTTAGTCATTGTCTTTTCCTCTTGCCCACCGTCTGCCTCATGTTCTCTCCATTCATTACTGCTGGAAGAAGCAACCTCCCTCTTACTCAACATGGCCAAAGTAGGCCCATCATGAAGTTAGCAGAGCAGGTGGTGACCCAAACACTGCAATCCAAAGGATTTGGGGATGTCCTGTCTCTTTTCACTTGTGGATCCAGAAACTCGCAAATTTGAGAGCTGGAAGTGACCTCAGGAGATGACCTCATCCAGACATCTGCCTTTGTCAGTTGTCAGACATTATCTCAATTTTGATGATGAGGTAACTGGCACTCTGCGAGATTATGTGACCACCTCAAGGTCATGTGCTAAGGAAGTGACCGTGACGGCCTGTAATCCAGTATAATAAGATGCTTCTATTACATGATTAGAGTCTTTCTTTAGGGTTTTGAAACATTTTAAAAATACTTAAACATTTATAATTCTTTTGTAAACTAAGTAAAAAATAATTGTGTAGTTACAGGGTTGAGGGTGAAGACAGAAACACTAAAAAGGGAGGGAGACAGGGTCTCAAAGGAAAGTAGAAGGATGAAGAAGATAAATTCTGCTGACTTCCTGCTTTGCATCGAATAAAATACGTTTTGCGTTTCCAATGGTACTTTTCTGGAATTTTACAGTGAAGGAGGTGGGGAAAGGCAAAGGAAGAGAGCAATACATTATACACTATACATTTGTTCTCTCATTTAATTTTCCTCCAAGAAACCTAAGAAGTAAGAACAGGTTCCCAATCTCTTCCCTAAAACCCCAGTGGTTAGATGCCTCCCAGAGTCAGCCTTTTTCAGATTTTAGAAAGCCAATGCAGTATATTTATCATAAATTACAAACATTCTCAATAGTATCTGGGAGAGCATCCTGTAATCAAACATACTTGTGTTTCTTTAGCCAAAAGTATGCATATTCTCATTAAATGGGATTAAATGAAGACTATAAATAGCCTCACATCAGTTCAAGTAAGGTTTTGCAACGAACCAAGTTCAGATCAGGTTAGGTTTTAACATCAAACGTGTTATTAAAAAAAGATTCTGTTTTGAGAGATTTCTGGAATTTGAAATTGCAGATAAGAGACTGGGGATCTACATTAGTATCCTGTATTCTTATCATATCACAAATGAAGAAATAGAGGCTGAGGGTTTAAGTAATTGCTGAAGTTCCCACAGTCTCATGCCAGAAGTGGGACTGGAAAGCAAAGCCCTCAATGTTACTGGCTCTGTGGAGGCGGGTTCTTCTCTCAAGGAGGTGGAGGGTAAGCTTGTATGGGCAGGCTGAGGTTGACACTTGCCTTTTGCATTTTTAACAACTTCCAGGAGTGCTTGCATGGGCATTATGTACATGATACACAGACTCAAGGCCTACAAATGAATGGATTCCATGGTTTATAAGTGAGCATGAAGGAGATTGTCTGGAGATGCCATAGACATGGGGTCAGTCTTCTTTTAACTCATAATTGAACGGTGGTCAGAAACCGCTCAAAGGAAGCATGACAAAGGAGGAGTTGATCACAGATGCACACTTGCAAAAAGGAGAGGCTTCTACCTGCCAGTCTGGGAGGGTGAAGGAAGGTATGAGGGCAGTTCCTTACCTCTTGCCACAGGACATTGGAGGGTGTTGGTGTATGGATGCTCATGATGATATGTAATCTACGTAAACGCGATACTTTTATTCATTATATAAACACTGTTTAATCATCTTCCATATGCCAGTTATGATACTAGAACATACTGGGAATTCAAAAATAAGGAAGACTTATTTCCTATCCTCATAATCCCTCAAGAGGAAGAGATAAGGCACACAAAGAGTTAACTATAATACAAAGTAGAGAATAAGGTCAGAAGAAAACTGTAAGTGCTGTGGGAAGTTGAAAGTATGCTCATCTAACCAGAAAGTTCAGGAAGGGTTTTGGGGATGATTGCTGAAGAAAGGCTGGGATTGGAGATGGGGGGAGGTAGGAAGAAAGGCATTCCTTGTAGAAGAGACATAATGAATCAACACTAGTTGGCATTCAGCTTTTTTTGTTTCTTTGACTGATGAATAGAAGAGAGGCATATATAGTGGTATATATTTCCCTAAATCTTTGAATTGTTTTCTTGAATTTTTAATGGACTTCAAGACTTTTTGAAGTGTGCATTGCAGTGGTTTTTAAGTAAATTTATAAAATTGTGCAACCATCATTACAATCCAGTCTTAGGACATTTCCATCACACAATAACATATTCTAAAGCCCATTTGTAATCAATTCCTGCTCCCATCCTTTCACCTCACGTAAATATTGATCTGCTGACTATAAATCTGCCTTTTCTGAAAAGACGAAATGGATGTAGTAAATGAAATTATAGATAATGTAGTCTTTTTCATCTGGCATCTTTCATTTAGACTGCATTAGAATACATTTTTGAGGTTCACTCATGTTGTAACATGTGTTGGTAGTTCATTCTCTCTGCTGTTGAAGAGCAATCCATTGAACGGATATACCACATTGTGTTTATATATTTACCAACTGATGGACGTTTGAGTTGTTTCCAATCTTTGGCTATTGTGAATAAAGATATGGATATTCTCAAACAAGTCATTGTTCCAATATATGTTTTAATTTTTCTTAGATAAATTACGAAGTTTACTAAGATTTCTGGGGTTTATGAAAACTTAATATTTAAGTTTTTATGAAACTGCCAAATTGTTTCTAAAATAGCTGTACCATTTTACATTCCCAGTAGAAAAGTATGAGGTTTCCAGTTTCCAACACTTGGCATTATCCGTCTTTTTATTACAGTCATTCTAGTGTGTATCTCTTTGTGATTTTAGTTTGGTTTGCATTTCCCTGGTGAGTAATGATATTGGGCATATTTTCATGTATTTATTGGCCATATGGATGTCTTTTTTGGTATAATGTCTACTCAACTCTTATCAGATGTATGATTGGAAAATATACTTTTCCCAGTCTCTGACTTGTCTTTTGACTTTCTTAAAGGTATATTTGAAATGCAAAAGATATTAATTTTAATGAATCCAATTTATTAATATTTTGGGGCCTCTCACTTTTAATATTGAATCTAAAACTCATTGATTAATCAAAGCTCATGAAAATTTTCTTCTGTTTTCTCATGGAAGTTTTATAGTTTAAATTTTTATAATTTAGGTCTAAATGGATTTGATTTTTTAGTATGGTGTGTGGTAAGGGTCTAAATTTATTTTTATTTTATTTTTTGCAAATGGATATCTAATTGTCCCAGCACCACTAGCTGAAAATACTATGCCTTCTCTGTTAAATTATCTTTGTACTGTTGTTGAAAGTCAGTTGTCCATGTATGTGTAGGTATAAATCTTGACTCTCTGTTTCATTGATTGAGTTCTCTACTTTTAAGACTAGATCACAAAATCTTGACTAATATATCTTTATGATGTATCTTCAAGTCTGATAGTATTAATCCTCCAACTTTGTTCTTCTTTGTTAATGTTGTGTTGGCTAGTCTAGGTCTTTTGAATTTTACAATAAGTTTTTCAATTTCTATTAGAAAAGCCTACTGGGATATTGATAAAGATTGCATTAAATGTATAGATCCATTTGAAAAAAAGTGGCATCATAAAAATATCGAGCTTTCAAATCCATAGAAATGAAAATTTCTCCATTTATTTATATCTTCAAATTTCTTAGCAATTTTGTACAGTTTTTAGTATACAAAACTTGTACTTCTTTTGTTAAATTTATTACTTTATTTCATTTTTTTTGATGCGATTGCAAGTGGAATTGTTTAGTTTCTTTTTCAGTTTTACCTTTTCCAGTATATAAAATATAATTAATTTCTATGTACTAATCTTGTGTCATCATAGAATGAATTAGAATTTCTTCCTTTTTCTACATTCTGAAGGAGTTTGTATAACATTGGTATTATTTTTTCTTTAAATATATGCCAGAAATCTCCAGTGCAGCCTTTGTGACCTTGGCTTTTTTTGTGTGGGAAGATTTTATGTTTCTTATCTAGTTTTTTAAATAGTTACTACTCTACTCAGATATTCTATTTCTTTTTGAGTTAGTAATGGTCATATAGTCACTATGGATTAATTTATATCATCTCATTTGTTTCAGTTATTGGCATAAAGTTGTTCTTATTATTTCCTTATTATCATTGTAAATTTTCTATTTTCAGGAATAAAGTCTCTGCTTTGAACCTGATTTCTATCTTTTCTTTTATTCTCTTGGTCATTTTAGCTGTTTGTCAATTTTGATGACCTTTTTAAGGATCACTTTACTATGTAACAGACTTTATTGCTTTTTTTCTATTCTATTGATTTCTGCTTTAATCTTTATTTTCTTCCTTCTGCTTACTTTGATTTTAGTTCACTCTTCTTCTAGTTTCTTAAGGTGTCATCTTAAATTATATAAACTTGAAACTTTTCTTCTGTTCTGTGATGGGTATTTAAAGCTATAAATTTTCTTCAAAGCACTGCTTGAGCTATATTTCACAAATTTCATGTTATGTTTTTATTATTGTTCAATTCAAGATATTAACTGAACAAATTTAATCTCCTTTGTGATTTTTCTCTTTGATCCATTATAATGTGTATCATGGAGTACTACTCAGCCATAAAAAATGATCAACTACCTATTTTATTATCCTGGATGGAGCTGGAGCCTGTTCTTCTAAGTGAAGTATCAAAGGATAGAAACACAAACACCACATGTACTCGCCATTAAATTGGTACTAATTAATCAACACTAATGTTCATATATGGGAGGTAACATTCATAGGGTGTTGGACAGGTGGGAAGGGTGAGGGGAAGATGGATAAATCCACACCTAATGGGTGTGGTGTGCATTTTTTGGGGGGTGGGCATGCTTATTGAGTGGTGCAAAGGCAATTGAAACCAAAGCATTTGCACCCCTGTAATACTCTGAAATAAAAATTAAAATAAAATAAAAGAAGTTGTTTCTTGGGATGGATGGAATGGCTCTTGTTTCTATCACACTACTGATTTATTACCATATACATGTATAATATTAATAAAAAAACTTTCATAAAAAGTAAAAAAAAGTGTATTTTTATATTTCCAAATGTTTGGGGTTTTCCCAGATTTCCTTCTTGCTCTGGATATCTAATGGTTAGATATCATACTTCACATAATTTTAAAGTTTATATTTATCAGGAAATTTTGTGACATAGAGTATGGTCTGTCTTGGAGAATGTTACATATGCATTTGATAAGAGAGTGTAGACTGCAGTCATTTGTTAAAGTGTCTATGAATGGCATTTAGGTCAAATTGATTGATAATGTTCAAGTTTTCCACATCTTTTCTCTTTTATGACTTCTTATTCTATCTATCGTTAAGAGTGAGAGCTATTGAAATTTCTAGTTATTACTGTTGAATTGTCTATTTCTCCTTTTAATTGTCAGTTTTTACTTTATGTATTTTGGTGCCATGTTGTTAGGTGTATATAGATTTATAATTGTTATATTTTCTCAGTATATTGACACATTTTCATCATGAAATGTCCTTCTTTGTCTCTAGTAATATTTCTTGTCTTAAACTCTATTTTATCTTCTATTAATATAGCCACTTAACCTCTCTTATGGTTACTGTTTGCATGGTATATCTTTTCCTTCCATTTCTTTGCAACTATTTGTGTTTTTGAATCTAAAATACATCCCTTGTGGACAACATATACTTTCTGCCTTTTTAGTAGGGTGTTTGGTTCATTCAGAATTAGTGTACTTATTAATATGGTTGTATTTACACCTGAAATTTTGCTATTTGTGTTTTTTATCTGTCCCATGTCTTTTTTGTTCCTCCATTCCTTCTTTGCTTCCTTCTTTCATATTAACTAAATGTATTTTGGTGTACTATTTTAATTGTGTGCTCTCTCTCTCTCTCAATAGATAGATAAAGATAGATAGATAGATACATACATAGATAGATAGATAAATAGAGATTATAAAATACCCAGGGATACAATATGCATTTTAACTTAGCACAATATACTTCAGAAAAATACTAAGTTAGATCTGCTAAAATAGAGAAACTTTGCTCCACTGTAACTCCTTTTCCCATGCAATTTTGTCATACATATTAATTACATCTAAAGATATTATAAACCCAACATAGTGTTTTAATTATTGCTTTATACAATCTTCTATAATTTTTAAAAATTAACAAAAAATAAATTCATTTACAGAACCCTTTATATTTACTCATATTTAAAATTTCCTGTACTCTTCAATCTTTCTTAGTATTTGTTACTCTCTGGTGTCATTTCCTTTCAGTCTGAATGACTTCCTTTAGTATTTATTGTAAGGTATGTCTGATAGCAACAAGTTCTTTCAGTCTTTGTTTATCTAGAAATGTCTTTATTTCACTTTCATTTTTAAAGGATGGTTTTTCTGGATATAGGAGAGTTGGTTGACAGGATTTTTTTTCCTCTCAGTTGAAGGTGTCATTCCAGTGATTTCTGGACTCCATTATTTCTGATGATAAATCGGCTGTTAATCATTTCCCTGTATGTGATGGATCATTTTTCTCTAGCTGCTTTCAATATTTTCTGTTTTCTTTGACTATAAACAGCTAACCTATAATATGTCTACATGTGGATCTCCTTGAATTTTTCTACATGAGATTCATTGAGTTTCTTGGATATATAGATTAATATTTTTTTCTTTATTAAAGTATACTTTACATATCATGCCTTTACTCCACTTTAAGTGTATAATTAAATGATTTACAGTGAATTTACTGAGGTGTACATTTAATCACATAAATCAGTTTTTGAGGAATTCTTTTCCCCTATTGAGACCCCTAATTCTGCTCCCCAACTACTTTTCAAGCATGTCCCACCCCTCCACAGTGCCCACCACATCTCTCAGATGTGGGTTTACTCCCCAGCCCCCAAATCCCTGGTGAACACTCCCACCATTTGAGCACCATAGTGTTAATCAGTCAATACCAGTTTGATGGCGAGTACAGGTGGGGCCCATTCTTCGGGTCTTGTGTCACCTCACTTCGAATAATGGGCTCAAGCTTAATCCGGGATAATATAAGCAGTGCTACCTCACTGTCATTTCTTATAATTGAGTAATATTATATTGTAAACATATACCAAATTTTAATAATCCACTAATGAATTGATGGGCACTACTACCTGGGTTGTTTCCACGACCTAGCAATAGTGAATTGTGCTGCCATAAACAT
>CAUYRT010091917.1:0-10614 GCA_963574885.1 Lepilemur ruficaudatus | reverse complement strand
GTTCAATGTCTCTAATCATTAGAGAAATGCAAATCAAAACCACAATGAGATACCACCTAACTTCAGTGAGATTGGCCTCTATCAAAAAATCCCAAAACAACAAATGCTGGCGAGGATGTGGAGAGACAGGAACACTCTTACGTGGTTGGTGGGACTGCAAATTGGTGCAACCTCTGTGGAAAAGAATTTGGCGATTCCTCAAAGAGCTAAAAATAGAATTACCATTTGATCCAGCAATAGCATTATTGGACATCTACCCAAAAGAGCATAAGACATTCTATAATAAAGACATCTGCCCCCGAATGTTTATGGCAGAAAAATTCACTATTGCTAGGTCGTGGAAACAACCCAAGTGTCTATCAATTCATGAATGGATTATTAAAATTTGGTATCTGTTTACAATGGAATATTACTCAATTTTAAGAAACGACAGTGAGCTGGCACCTCTTATATTATCCTGGATTAAGCTTAAGCCCATTATTCAAAGTGAGGTGACACAAGACTGGAAGAATGTGCTCCGCATGTACTCACCATCAAATTGGTACTGACTGATTAACACTATGGTGCTCAAATGGTGGTGGTGCCCACCAGGGATTTGGGGGTTGAGGGGTAGACACACATCTGAGCCATGTGTTGGGCACTGTGGAGGACAGGGGCATGCTTGAAAAGTAGTTGGGGAAGGGAATTAGGGGTCTCAATGGGGGAAGGAAATCCTCTAAAACTGATTTATATGATTAACTGTACATCTTGGGAAATTCACCAATAATCATTTAATTGTACACTTAAAATGGAGTAAATGCATGATATGTAAAGTATACTTCAATAAAGAAGAAGAAAAGAGAAGATATCACAATCCCAAATATTTATGCACCTAATACAGGTACACCCAGATTCATAAATAGAATCATACTAGATTTAAACAAAGTGATATACAGCAGCATCATAATCGCAAGGCATTTCAACACTCCACTGACAGAACTGGAAAGATCCTTCAAGCAGAAAATAAACAAACAAGCATTGGACTTAAATGGGCCTCTACAATAAATGGGCCTATCAGACATTTATGGAACATTCTACCCAAATACTACTGAATATATGTTCTTCTCATCATCGCATGGAACATTCTCTAGTATTGATCATATCTTAGGCCACAAAAGATATCTCAACAAATTAAAAAAAAAACAAATTATACCATGTATCTAATCGGACCACAGTGGAATATAATTAAAAATCAATTCCATCAGAAACATTCAACTGTACACAAAGTCAGGAAGCAGTAGGAAGTTAAACAACCTACTGCTGAACAATTATGGGGTCAAGGCAGAAATTGAGATGGAAATCAAAGGAGTTCTCAAAGTAAATGACAAAAGGAGGCACAACTTATCAAAGTCTGAAGAATTCGGCAAAATCAGTCCTAAGAGGGAAATTCACAGTCTTAAATGCCTACATCAAAAAGACAGAAAGGTCACAAATCAACAATCTAATAAACCATCTCAGGGAATTAGAAAAGGAAGAGCAAACTAATCACAAATCCAGCAGAACAAAAAGAAATTACTAAGGTCAGAGCAGAACTAAATGAAATTGATAATAAAAGAATTATCCAGAAGATTAATGCAACATAAATTTGGTTGTTTTAAAAGATAAAATCAGAGCCCTCTTACTACATTAATGAGAAACAGAAAAGAAAGGATACTAATGAGCTCAATAAAGATGGTTCAACACACATAAATCCATAAATGTGATTCACCACACAAAAATAGAAGCAAAAACAAAGACCACATTATCATCTCAATAGATGCAGAAAAAGCATTTGACAAAATTCAGCACCCTTTTCTGATAAGAACTCTCAAAAAAATAGCATAGATAAAACATACTTCAAAATCATAAAAGCCATATATGACAAACCACAGCCAACATCATACTGATTGGGGAAAAATTGAAAGCATTCCCACTTAGAACTAGAAGTAGGGAAGGTTGCCCACTGTCACCACTTTTATTAAACATAGTGCTAGAAGTCCTTGCCAGAGCAATCAGGTAAGAGAAGGAAATCAAGGGTATCAATATGAGGAAACAAGTGGTCAAACTATTGCTCTCTGATGGTGATATAATCTTGTATCAAGGTAACCCCAAAGACTCTGCTAAGAGTCTCCTTGAAGTGATAATAAATTCAGCAAAGTCTCAGGTTACAAAATCAATGTACTAGCTAGTATCATTTCTATATACCAACAACAGTCAAGCAGAGAAACAAATCAAAGGCCCAATACCTTTCTGGATGGAACTGGAGAGCATTCTTCTAAATGAAGTATTGCAAGAATGTAAAATCAAACAATCCTCTTGTTTGTTTCCAGTGTTTGCTATTATCAAACACTCTGCTATAAATAATTTTGGACATGTCTTGCACTTAGAGAAGTGCAAGACTTTCTCAGTTATTCAATGGGGAATGGACAAACCATAGTGTAAACTTTGATCAGGAATGGTCTTCAACAATTTAACCACTTTAAGGTCAGGGGCAATGTCCTAATAGAGTAAAAGCCAGCAGTAAACAACTTGCTATGCTCTCTGAGTATGGAACAACAGACTGAGATTCATGGATATGAATGCTTACTAAATAATTCCAGACTGTATCCAAACTATTTCCAATTGTTTACATTACTCCCAGCAGACAATGAGAGTTCTTTTTGCTCCACTTAGCTACCAGACTTGGATATATTTGTGAGAAAGCAATTAACACATCATAGTTTATTTCTTTTCATCTCCTTAATGATTAATGAGATATTTTCCTGAATTAATGCCCATTTTGCTTCATCTTTTAAAATTCCTCTTCTTTTCCTCTAATTTTCTAATAGATTTTTGTATTTTTCTTACTAATTCAGAGGAACTCTATGTGTTCTTTATATTTAACTCTCTGTTCGAGTGTTTCAAATGGTTTCTCTAAGTTTGTGGCTTGCCTTGTGCTTTTGATCATTATGAATTATTATATATAATATACTTTATATTTATAATGCAAATATCTTATCTGTGTTTTATGCTCTCTTATCCTAAAATCGTATTTTCCTATATTCTCCCCAAAATTAATTTTTATGTGTTGTGTAGATCAGGGATCCTTTTATCCTTACATGGAAAGCAAGTTGCACCAGAACATTTACTGAATTATTTACCCACCCTTTCCGCATTTATTTGAAAACTCATCTGTATCATAAAACAAGTTTATACTTCAGAATAGACATATCTACTCTATTTTCTGTTCTGTTAATTAACTTTTCTACCTTTGCACCAATAGATAACTGTCTTAATTATGTGCTATAATTTTCATTACATTCAATCTCATAAGGCATGTCCCTCCACACTCCCAACTTTGTTCTTTTAAATTATCCATTTGGCTATTTTTAGTCTCTAGCCTTTTAATATGTATTTTAAAATGGCAAAATATCCCAAATATAATTCATTTAATTAAAAATAATTAAATCTATATGGCAATATAGAAAGATTTAATATGTCCATTATATCAAGCTCTCTAATCTGTATACAACTACCTAGGATTTCTATAATTCACTTAGATAAAGCTTTGGAATTTTCTCCAAAGTGTAGTCAGGTTTAGCCTCATTAAAAATCGAATATTTAAAACATAAATCCACCTAACCTAGCATATGTAAACTGAGGGAATATGTCAAATGTTAACAAACATGGTATGGGTCAACTTTCCCACATTCTGGACATTGTGGTATTCTGAGTCTGCTCTTAAAGTACTGTATTTAACACAAGACAAATTGGTATGTGGCCAGAGTGTGTAGCTATAAAATCATATATTTCTTATCAATAATACTTGCTTAATTTTTTAATAAGATGAATATAATTTTTCTCCCAACCATAATTGGTCATCTTGAACATCTTTTGTGCTGCAACCCATTTTGGGCATTTTTGGAGTATGAAATGTAGACAACTCTCTTAGTTTTGTCACTTAATTCATGGAACATATACTTTAGTTTCATGAAGAATTTAGGTTTTTTTCTTATACTTGAAATGCTCCTTCACAGTTAAATGTGTCTGTTTAATTGTTTTCTTAACCTGGATTGTCTCTCTCTGATTTTCTGCTAATAAGATTCTGCTTTTTCTTGGTAGAAACGTTGAAATGTCTTTTCATTATCTGACTCACAGTAGATTCATGTCCATTTTTAATTATATTATACTACTATGCTAACACATCTAGCTTCATAATAGTTATTGTTATTTTTCAATGAATCTATTTCCTTCGTTAATTTGTTTAACGATATCAGAAACTAGATAATAATACTTAACACTAATTCTTAATAATAGTGCTTATAATTTATTAAAAATAATATTTTGTCTTAGATTGATTCATTCTTTTCAAAATTTAAATTTTTTCTAATTAAATATCAATACTACCATAATAATTACATTTATTTGAGATATGACATCATAATTTTGCATATATTAATAATTAAACTGTGTCATAAGTAATAAACTTTTGATGAATATTCATTGGGAAAATTAATTATTGAATTTTAAATTCACATATTATACCTTTAAAATTACATGTAATTAGTGTCTTTCTAGTGTTTTAAAATGTTTTCTTTGTTTATGCCACTTAATTCTTAAAATGTAAATCCAATTATTTTCTCATATATATTCTACACTTCTGAATAGAATATTCAGCCTAGAAGAGAACTTAGAAATTATCATGTTTTATACTTTCATTTTTTAGATAAGATTTCATTTTTTTTTATAGGAAGCAAATTCTTCTTGTGTTTTAAACTGAGGATTTAAATGTTGAGTATGTAGATTACAAACGTTCTTCTAAGCATATTTTTAAAGCACAGTCATCCTCTTCAAACTCACAGAAACATATTCTGAATATAAAAGGATTCATTATGAGAGAATATACAATCAATTCTCAAATGAAACTACCCCTGTGACAATTTTGAACAACAGTTCAAATCATTGGCTTAATTTCCAAATTAATATTGTGGATTTCATTTTTAAGATAATTTATAGACACAAATACTTGACAGTTTTTAATAGTAACTCAAGGACTTCAATGGAAATTTGAATCCAAAAAATTTACAAAGACACATATATTTTCAACATATCGCATTTAAAAATTACATATTGATATTTAAAGTAATGAATGTTGTTTTGTCCTAATTTTCTGAAGTTTGCCAAAACCTCATCTTAAATCATTTTAATTTTCATATGAGGTGCTTTTAATTTATTTGCATAAAATACTGTGCTTCATAATATGTTTGTTAAATCTAGAGAAAGTTCAGCACTTGTGGTTTTATTCTTAACTCTACTGTTGATTTGGTCATCTAGCTTCTTTGCTTTCCATTAGTAAAAGAGATGGATATGAATTTCTAAAGCAACATAATTTATTATACTGTATAGATATTCATTCATATTCTGTTTTATATTCTTTTCAAGCACCTTATCTCATCATTTTTGAAGGGGTAGAACATATTTATGAAAAAGAGGCAGAGAAAATTGTCATTGATGCAAAGTCAATGATCATATAAATGAGAACAATTTCAATATTGTTTCATGAAAAGTATATATTAATAATATAAAATAGCCTATAGAGATAACACATAGGTTTATGATTACTAGGAACTATCATGCTTTGCAGAAGTCTGAAATAGAGTTTAATCCTTTTTAATTAGATTTACGTATTTTTAATTATTTTTTCTTTTGAAATAATTGTAGATTAACAGGTGTAATAAGCAACAATCAGAGATCCTGTGTACTCTTTACTCAGTTTCCCTCAATAATAACTTCTTGAAACATTATTGTGCAATATCACAACCAGGATAACCCCGAGGATCCCTCATGTTTCCTTTGGATTGTTCCCCAGCTTTCCTTCTGCCTTCTGCTTAGAACTTGCCAATCATGAATTTTCTTAAATTACATAATTTTGTTATTTTAAAGATGCTATGTTAGTGGAAAATACATGCTCTTTTATATAGTATGTAGTAACCACTATTCTCAGTGATTCAAATTTTGCTTTGAATTTTAATTGTGCAAATGCTTGATTGCATATCAGTTGTAAATTTAGCTATTTTTAAGAAACTGTTAAACTGTTTTCCAGAGGGGCCATATGTTTTCCATTTCTACCAGCAACGTATGAATGACACAATTTCTGTGCATCTTCACAACATTTGGTATTGTCATTACTTTTTTTGGTCATTTGATAGGCATGTTAGTGGTATCTCATTGTGGTTTTAATTTGCATTTCTCTAATGGCTAATGAAGTTAAATACCTTTTCATGTATTCACTTGCCATCTGTCTATCCACTTTGGAGAAGTGTCTCTTCACATTCTTCACCCATTTTCTTTTGCTCTTGAGTTTTGAGAACTATAAATAGGACTAGAACTTGATACTAGTCTTTTGTTGCAGAAGTAGGTTGCAAATATTTCCTGTGTATAGTTTTTCTTTCTTTTCATCCTCTTAAGTGGTGATTTAACAGAGAAACTTTTAATTTTAAAATACAGTATGTCATTTTTTCCTTTTAAGAGATTATATTTTTAGGGTCATGTCTATTCCTAGGTTCCAAAGATAGTCTCCTGTGTATTTTTTCTAAAATATGATAAGACAAAGTAAACTGATGTCACATTTGGAAAGGGAATGTAAGAAGAGAAATGAAGCTTCAATTTTTTTGAAAAGTTAAGAATCCTGAACTAAATAGGACCACACAAGGAGCATGCCACAGTTCACTTTTTAAATACTGAATAGGTCATAATAGTGGGTCTTAGCTCATCTCAGAAAAAAGCAAAGAACACATGATTAATTAATATGGACTTATGGTCCATAACATTTACTGTATTTAATATAACATGAATAGCAACTCAATCTTTTTTCTTAAAGTGGAATGAAAATTTAAGATCTTTTCTACTATGAGTAAAATTTACAAGTACATATACTTGAATCTCCCAGTTTAGTGATGCATATTTAAATACTGTATCTTATAAATAAGTTATTTGATATCACAAGAATATCCATCCTATAGTCAGACTTACTGAGGCTCAAGACCTGACTTTGATGATTACTACCTGGTAAATTTTGTATCTGTTCCAATCTTCTCAAACTTAAAAGAATGTTTAAAGTGAATAAAATAATATATTTAAAATTCCTAGCAGAGGTCTTAGAAAAAAATTTGATAATATTTTATCATCTAGGAATGAAAATGTTTACCCTTTATATTATGTTTTGTACTTTTCTGATTAATTTGTGAGTAGCAAGGATGGTTAGGGGTTATGGATGGAAAAGAAGATCTGGAGTGAAAATAAGGGAAAAAGGTACTATGATACAAAAATACCTAATGAATTTACAAAAATCATGGTTAAATTTGTTTATATCCTTCTATTTAATATATAAAATAAATGAATTATAAAATGAAGACCACCATATCGTGACCATAAAAAAGTGCCCAAGTATACCCAGTGATGTAGTGTACTTGAGGGGGAAATGTGTTAGAAAGTGATCACTTTGTGTTGTGCCTCAAAATTTTTTTCTGTGTAATAAATAGATCCTGACCACTCCAGTCTTCTCAAGTTTTCCTCAGGTTATCACACTTAGTATAGCTTTTATACTATGTTCCAATTATAGAATTCCTAGGAGTCCCTCTTCTGAACAGCCACAAAATGCTCCTAAAGGCAGTCAACCCATGGTCAGCGGAGGGCCGCCTACTGTGAAGCAGTATATCAAAAGATAGCACAGTGAAGGCAATTTGTTTTCTTGTATCGTGTTTGTCACCACACAGAGGGAAGTGCAGTGCTTTTACTACTTGTTTCCTCTTCATTTGTAGAGATAATACAGGGCAAGTAACATTACGCAAGATACAATTTGACAAAGAATGACAAAGGAATGAGAATCTCTCCAAGATGCCCTGAGTACACATGGTTTAGAGAATTTGACATTAAATCTTCTGCGGAACTGTATACAAATAGATAACAAGATTTCTTTCCTCTATTAGAGCAGAAAATACCCGTGTAAAATTAGATGAGAGTGTCTCATTTTTTTATTATACAAAGTCTAAAAATACATGCTCTTTATATTTTATACAATTTATAGTAACCCCTTTTCTACATGATTTAAATTTTGCTTTGAATTTTAATTGTGCAAATCAACTAATGTTTCATTATAATATAGTGCATACACATATTTAGGCCAATATTTATCATGTCTGAAAAAAGTACATATGTTAATTTCAAGAAAAAAATCACATTTTTTTGTGAAATATCACTCACATTTTTCTAAATTAAAATTAAAGAGATTTATTGTTATGCAAAGCTATTCCAGACACTATTTTTGTTGAGATGTCTCCTAACATAATGAATGAGCTTATTTATAAATATAGCAACACATTAATATACACATTATTCATAGTTTGGGCTACTGTTTACTGGTGCCTTTTATTTCACAACAAAACACTTTTGGAAAAAATTTGAATTAACTATATTTGACTATTTTTTATTATATGTAAATTGTTTTGTGGCTTTTTAGGAATGCATGATGTAATTGCATATTTAATTGAATTCAGGGTTATTTTCTATGAGCATATCGGCAATTCTCATAAAACTTGATAAATTGATCATAACTTTGAAGTAAAAATTATGCCCCAATTTTATTGCAGAACATGCAATTTCTGAGGATATATTGTATCATGATGCATGTCCCTTGCACCTTCAAATGAAAACAAAATATAGTTCCATTAGTTATTGTGTCTTGTAGAACTGTGGTCCCTAACTCCTGGGCCATAGATCAGTACTGTTTCATGGCTTGCTAGGAACCACGCTGCATAGCAGGAGGTGAGCCGAGGGCAAGCGAGTGAAGCTTCATCTATATTTGTAGCCACACCCCATCACTTACATCATGGCATAAGTTCCATCTCCTGTCAGATCAGCAGGGGCATTAGATACTCATAGGAGTGCCAACCCTACTGTAAACTGCACATGTGCGGGATCTAGGTTGTGCACTCCTTATGGGAATCTAATGCCTGATGATCTGAGGTGGTGATGCTAGCACTGGGGAGCGGCTGCAAATACAGATTATCATTAGCAGAGAGGTTTGACTGCACAATAAGTGTAATGTGCTTGAATCACCCCAACCCCTTCCCAACTTCATGAAAAAACTGGCTTCCATGAAATCAGTTCCCAGTGCCAAAAATGTTGGGGACCACTGCTATGGAAAATCCTTCATAAACAATCAGTAATATAGAAACTTTTGGAATATTTTGTTATGAATTCAAAGTCCTTTTTGTTCAAAATTATTTTAGTTTCTGTTTTCTAACTAATTTCATAGATTAATTATTATGTGTTGCTTCTATAGATTTTTGCCTTCTAGATTTTGGAGAAAATAAGTCATATATATAAAATCACGTATAAAGTACAGGCCAAAGATATCATTGGATTGAATGTTTTATTGGAAATATAGCCAAATATTGTTTTTGCTATATTTCACTCTTTTATTAGTTTTATTATTTTTATTCCCTTTAGGTTTTGTTATGGCTTTTTCAATTAGAAGTAACAGATTGAGTCTGCTTAAAAAGAAAGAGAAATTTAAGGGCTGTGTCCTGGGATGCAAGTGCAGAAAATAAAGATGGATGAAGCAGAGAACTGGAATCCCAGGGCTATGAAAGAAACTCATGATTTTACTCCCTTTCTATATCCCTAGAAAGGAGACCGTGTCTCTGCACCTGGACCCTATCTTTGTATTCTTTATAAATTTTGTATTTTTATAATTTAATTTTTCTTATATCTTTGGAATTTAAATCTGAATGTTTATTTGATTGAGAGTTTCATGAGATTGGTTCTGTTCATTCTAACATCTGCTTCTGCTCATTCTAACATCTTCAAGTTCAGAGAAGTTATTGCTGTTGTACCTGGTCATCTGGTCAGCCTCCCAGTTCAAAATCAAGTCTTAAAATCGAAGGTTCAAGCCTCCCCTCCAGAGAGAGGTAGCAGAGTTGCTTTATGACCCAGAAGGAAACTTGATTCAGGCCCTGGCTGGGTGGTTGTCTCATAGTCTTCCTACCATATCCAAAGCTACTGCTTCACGGCAGCCACATCTTTGGGACTGGTAGTAGAAGCTTTATCATGCATTCCAAAGGCAACAGGATCTTTTTAGACTGCTCTAATTAAAGAATTATACTTTTTAACACAGGAGACAATGAAAGTCCAGCTTCCTCTGTCAACTTTTTGTTCTAGAAACTTCAAGATGGCCCCCTCATTTTCTATTTATCCTGGAATATTTTGGATTTGTTACTCTTCCAAGGATTTGTATCTATGTTTTGAATGGACTCAGATTTCTATTCTTATATTAAATATTGGGAGCTAAATGACACAATGAGCTAATTATTGAGTATGAATATGCAGGTATTTATTATATTATCTTTTTTTGGATTATGTGTTATATCTTTTCAAACATTAAGTATAAAAATTATATAAGGGAATTCTTAGACATATAAATATTTATAAAATATCACTCATGATCTCACTTCATATCAATAAATCTACCACATTTTTAGAGTTGGCTTACAAGATTTATTTCTGTATTCACTTCATGTGTTATATGAGTGTGTATATTTGCATTTGTGTGTGGGG
>CAUYRT010091914.1:0-41675 GCA_963574885.1 Lepilemur ruficaudatus | reverse complement strand
CAAGCAATCCTTCTGCCTCAGCCTCCCAAGTAGCTGGGACTACAGGCATGTGCCACCATGCCCGGCTGATTTTTTCTATATATATCTTTAGTTGGCCAATTAATTTCTTTCTTTCTATTTATAGTAGAGACAGGGTCTCACTCTTGCTCGGGCTGGTTTCGAACTCCTGACCTTGAGCGATCCGCCCGCCTCAGCCTCCCAGAGAGCTAGGATTACAGGCGTGAGCCACAGCGCCCGGCCCAAAACCGCTATTTTAATAGATGCTACTTTGATGTGAACTTTGTGTGTGTGGAATGTATGAGACAGAAATGTATGTCTTTAAGTATGGTCTATCTACAATTACACACACATACATACATGTACATACTGACATGGAGGAGTCAAGAAGGTTATCAACCAAAGTGTTTGACAGTGGCCATATCCATTGGATAGACAAGACTACAGGTGTTTTCTCGCCCTTTTACTCATCGTATTTTGCTATTTTTTCTACTCTAAATTTGCATCCTTTGCCCAAAAAAGGCAAATTAATAAATGCATGTGTAATGAAATTTTAAAGCCATACTACAGATAACTTCAGTATATAAGGCTCAAGGACAAAACATTCACACAATAGCCACATCCATAAGGGCAAAAATATCCAAGTACTTCTGAAATGTCCACATAGACACAGAGATGACTGTGCTCTCAGATGCAAGACTATCTTTTTGAAGCACTATGTTAGGGAGAAAAAAAGGATAGTACTTTATTCCTTACAATTTAAAAATTATGACGGCAGGAGATACGCATTTCCTTAATAAAGGCATTGTCCTTTTACCTGTTTTCTCTCTTTAGGATTGAGAAGTAAATACCGAGGATCGAAAACTATCTTGTGCAACTCCTTCTCCCATGTTGAAAAAGCAGATACCTTTAAAATAAAAATGTATTGCCTCATAATTAAGTTTGCTTTAAAAACAGAAAGGTCATAATTTTGCTTGAAATCTACAGGATATGTGTTTATAAAGGAGACATAACCATACTGAGGTTTCCATCACTAATAAATGACAAGCAGTGGGAGGCTAGCAATAGCAAATTTCCACACTAATTGGCTCTGAACATTTCTATATTATATAGAAACACACACTTAATTACTCATTAAAATAACCACCACTGTGTGACATTTTAAAAATCAGTACATCAGAAAAAGCCTTGAAGATTTGCATTTTGATTTCCCATGCTTGCTCCAATCTTGTGAACAATATTGTGATTTAAAATTGAACAATTTTACTTATTCAAATGAATATGAATATAATCTAAAGGTTGAAATTCCTTCTCAATTAAGCTTCTAATAATATAAAATATCAGTTCTCCTTTAACCAAAGCCATTCTGAAGAAATTAAAGGAAGAATAATCATATGTACCTTACCTATCCCAAGTAGTCCGCCATTCTGTATTGTTAATACTCGTCTTATATTACTCACCAAAATTTAATGACCCAATAAATGTTACATGTTATTTGTACTTAAAAGGACAGTAAAATGGCATTTAGTTACATGACATGATTAGCCAAGAAATAGGCTGTTTGTAAAAAAGTACAGTAATTTGATAGGGTTCCCTTATCCCCCCTCCCACAACATGAGCACTAACCTTAGATTTGACCTTTTAGCAAGACATATTTATATTACTTATACAAAACAGAAATATCTCCCCCAAAGATTGTTTTCTGACCCCTCTCTCTAGCAGCATGTCCTTGAACTGCTTCATTCGAGCCTCCAGAGGGACAATGGCCCTTTCTCGGGCAGCTTTAATTTCAGCTTCCATGGCAGCTTCTTTCTCTGAGTCAATGTCTTTATTATCGTCTCTCCTATAAAAAATAAAATATGAGGCATCAATTGACAAAATAGTAATAATGGATCTTACTAAAATCTTAAAATTAACGGAATTTCCAAGACTCACTACTGAGCAGCATATTTTTGGCAAAAACAAATTATACTGAGAGTTTCAAATGAACTCTAAGACATAAACAACTTTCATTACAGTAATAAAATTAAAATGAGCTTCTAATGATGTTACAGTGGCTACATTGTTAAGAAAAAATATATAACTTTAATGTGCTATATCTCCCTAATAGTAGTTGATATACAAAAAGTGAACTACCTAACTAAAAAAAAAAAAGAAGCAGCAGCAGCTTAGCTAACACTGCAGTACAACTATGTGTTAGAATCAAACAGCACAGAATATCATTCTAGTTCTTAAAATAATACAGAAAAAAACAGTATTTTTCAAAATGTTTTACATTTTAAATATGTGAAATATTTTTTAAAAATCTAATAAAAATTTGTAATTAAGTGGTATTATATTTTAGTAATCTCAAGCATTTATCTTGAAAATAAAATTAAAATATCTGTAAACTTGGCCAAGTGAATATGTGAGATATATACCTTACCTACCTGCCACTTTATTACTCACTTTCTGGGTGATAAGCTGAGATTTAGGTTGAAAGACAGGTCCCAGAGAGCAACATGGGCCCAGGAGTAGTTAGGTAGAATTAGAACTATTCATCAATGACTAAACTACTTGTTCCTCCAAAAATGCACCTCAGGGCTAAGGACAACCCTGTTGTTATGTGGTACTCAAGTGAGATTGTAAACACAAAAATCAAGTCACCTCTCAAACATACGCACTACGAAAAAGGCCCATTCATGTAAATAATGCAAAAAAGTAAGTAGTTGAATAACACTTGAATATATTTCAGCAGATCCTTCTCCTTAAATATGATCTGCTAAGTTTATTAATAAAATTGGCCCATATTCTCTATACAAACTTAAGGGAATCAGGAAAACAGAATATCTGGAAAATTCAAAAGCACGCTATACAGGGAATTGTAGGTAGCCCAGGAGATTTAAATGGAACTAAGGCTAACCCACAAATGCACATATTGAGAGGTAATCAGCAACTTAGGGAATGAATCAAAAGAAACAGAAGACATAGTCCATGACCTGCAGGAACTTAGCGAGATAGTCTGTGACCTAAGATATGCATAAAACAAACAAGTAAAAGCAATTTGCCAAACAATATACCCTCTTATAATAATTTATTTAAGAACTATTTAAATAAAGAGTTAAAAGACATCCAAGAAATACAGTAACTAATGAAAACAAATAACCTTTATAGAATTACATTAAATGAAAATGTCACAATACAAGCTATCACTATCTATCTCAATAAAAGAAATAAAAGAAAAACTAAGCCAGGAAAAACAGGCTTTTAGCTTTGTACCTAAATAGAGAAGCTCGGGCAATCCACATAAAGGACTTCTTTGACATTCTCCTGATAAAAGCAGTTAAAAACCTTACAGAGTTGTCTATAAGAACAAACAATTAAAAACAACCTAAAAGTTTAACATTGTAGAAACATCCAAAATTATGGTACATAAACAGAATGAATACAGTCATTTATAATAATTAAGAAAACATGTCTTATTCTAGATTTTTTTAAAAGAACGCAAAATCAGTTAATCACAACTAATAAAAATATTTATATATTTGGTCAAGAACTAAAAAGTCAATTGCAGAAATGAAAATAGCTATGTTATGGTAACAGATTATGACTGATTATCTTTCATATCTTCGTTTCTTTAATATTGTTGCCAATAAACAAATTTTTTAAAAAGAATAACCCTCGGCAGGGGTTGTCTTACTGATTTCCTTGCCATGATTTGGCTGCATTCAATCTGTCCTTTTCAGATAAGGACTATGATTAACCAGTCTCTAATGTTTTTAAACTTTACTTTTTGCTGCTAAATAATGGTCCCATTCTACCCCACCCCAACACACACCCTCTACCCCACCCTTCCACCCCCCATAATAAGTAACATTTACATTTTACACAACTCTAGAGCACTGGCCAAGCTAATGCTGTAACTTCAAACATTTTCTTTCTCTTAGAGGACTTTCTAAGCCTACCGGTTCACTTCTTAGCAAATAGTAATGACAACAGACTCCAGGACTAGGTAAGGCACAAAATCAAGGTAAGTAACAATATAAAGAGAGAGAAGTCTGTGTCTGTTATTATAAGAGCTGTGGAATTATCTACTGAGATTTTTATCCAGGAATAACTTATTTATAAAATTCAGACCTAATGAATTTCTGAAGAATTAATCAATTTCAAAAATGTCAGTGGCTTCATAATACATATTTGAATAACCAAATCTTTTACAATACTAGCAACAGAAGGGACACATTTTCTACAGTGTAAAACAAAGTTATTTAATATCAGGCCTAGGAACGTAATCACGACTTCTGCTTCCTAACATTAATATTACCTGTCCCTTCTAATCACAAACTGATTATGACCTAATCAATTTTTAAAAAGATAAAATCTGCCTGAATCACACAAACTGTATGTATTACTTACTTCCGTTTTTTTGCTTTAACGGGCTCATCTTCATTAATTTCTTCCATTAGGTCTTGTTCTTCTTTAACTGAACAAAATTTAATTAAAATATTTAGGCATGAATTCTTCAGCTAATCTCTACCAGAACACTTGCTTTAATAGTATTAAAAAGAAGCTACAATCTATAGTTAGTTCACTCACTTGCACTCATAGAGAATTGCCACTTTTGGATGGACAGCATTGTTGGGGTCGGGTGCCCTGGCAAAAACATTTCAAATATTGTTATGAATGATTATATGCATATATTTCACAAACTTTTTTTTAAATTACTGTTTGTATAAAATACCCACCTTTCAATATTCATTCCTTCATAAAACACTAAACAAACCATAATAATTCTATACTGCCTCTATTTATCCTCCCTTTACATTAAATTTTCAATTCATTTTGAATGGTTTCTTGCCCAAACCTTAAATTTACAAATACAAAAAATAAAACTTTCTTGATTCAGGATTTATATTACCTTTTTACAATGCATACTAATGTACTTATCAAACACTTAAAAAGTTATCATTCAATACTATGATTATAAAGTATCATTAATATCATACCAATAAAAAACAAATATTGCTGAAGAGGTGCCTGATACCTTCAGCACCAGACAGGCAAAGTCATACTGATTTGGAAACTACTTGTAGGCTGAAAATGTCAGTACCACATACATATACAATGCATGAAAACTTCTCAATCACTATAAATGACACATATTTGCATTTATTTCATTAGAAGTATTAAATGATTCATGTATTTCACTTCTGTACTACACGGGGGCCAGGGTTCAATAAAAACATATCAATCATGTCAATACAAGGGCAAATTACCAACAAGAAATATACAACAAAAATCATGTATAAATATATATATATACTCAATACACTGGAATTCCAACTAAACATGAGGTAGATTAAAAGATAATCTCTTAGTAAGATTTAGGTGTCTCTATATTCTCAGGAATAAAGCTTTTGTATTTATACAAAATTTTGTAAACAAAATATTTTTTAAAACCTCTGGACAGTTTTATTTCAAAAAATATATTACTAGTCACAAAAGGTGCTGAAAGGCTCAGTAAGGAGCACTTTGGTGGCATTAGTAAGCAGCAAGTAAGCAGCAATAGTACCAACATATCTTGAACTGAGTCTTAAGAAGGATAAGAAGTTAAAAACATACATATTTTACAAAGCATAATCTTACCCAAGTTCTTAATTTTAAATCTCTATTACTATACTTAAACTAGCATAGCAGTTTTTTTCCTAAAATTTCTTATATTCCTTGAAAAATAAAGTTTCTAAATGGCCTTCACATTTTCTGTCAAGATATTAAAAGAACATTTCAATGGGTGGATACAGTCCTAATTTAAAACTTACTTAGTTTCTTCATGTCTTCCATTCCTTTTTTATGAGGGGGCTCCTGAATAATTTTGTCAACATCTGCCCTTCCAATCAGATCATCAGGTCGGTCCCACATAGAAAGACGAGTGGTGGGATTATAAAAGAAGACTCGCTCATCTCCGGTCCAAACAACACACCTAAGAATTGATTCAAAATATCATTTTCTTATGTTATAGAACACATTCTGCAGCTAGTATCTTCTACTGTCAACCTGTCAAAGGGGGACGAGGAAGGTAGTGAGGAAGGATATGTTCTTATTACCAATAGTTATTTATAAAAAAACTAAACATGTCTTTTAGAACAGAAAACAGTTGACTCAGATAAAAACAGCAGCTCAACATATGAACTGAGAAAATTAGGAAAAGGCAAAGCAATTTGTGATCAGAGTTTAGAGTACTTAGGAACTTGGTTTGGTACACTCCATTTGGGAGTAGTAAATTTTAAACTATCACAAAGGATCAGTTTAATGGCAAGGAATAATAATGCTATTAAGCAATTCCAAGCTAAAGGACCATAGCACCCTATTACATAGTTCTTAATATTTTTTAACAAACCAAAATTACATACTCAAATACAATCTTCCATGAAGACTTTAACATCTAATTATATCTGCAATAAACAGGGAAGTACCAATTGTGCCAGGGCACCACACATCACCATAGCTCACGACAGCCCACTGGTCCTATTAATTACAGGTAGAAAACTTGGGCAAAAAAAAGAATATGTGCAGACTCTGCAATCTTAAAAAAATAAACAGAAAAAAGTATGGAAGACAGTAAAAATTTAGAGAAGTAACTGCAAGGGAGAAAATTTCCTATTTCTACCCCCCTCATAACTCTGCACTGAGGGTGACTCCTGATTGCAGAGTGGCATGGTGGCAACAGCACAGGCAGCTGAAACTCCAACAGAAACCAAGGCTTCGTAGCCAGGTAACCAAAAATCAATCACTACTTGTCAAGCCCAAGGTCACCTAGATATTGAAATTATCAGACAAAGCCTCCTACATTGAAATAGTCACACAAAGACCTTAAAGTAACAGTAATAACTAGACTTCATGAGAAAAAGAAAATCATTTCACTTGAAATAAATGAAAAGATAGTTCTCAGTAGAGAAATAGAAACTATAAAAAAGAACCAAATGGAAATTTTAGAAATTGAAAATAACTGAAATTTCACTGGATTGGCTCAAGAACAGAACAGAGATGACAGAAGAAACAATCAGTGAACCAGAAGATGGATCAGTAATTATCCCACCTGAAGAACCGACATGGGGAGAAGAATAGAATGAACCTATGGGACTATCAATAAATACAAAGAAATGATTCCAAAGACCATGGGTTTCTTAGCAGAAAGCACAGAAGCCAAAATACAGTGGAACAACATCTTTAATGTTCTGCGGGAAAAAAAAAAATTGCCAGAAGATCCTTCAGAAACAAGGGCAAAAAAAAAAAAAATAAATATATATATATATACACACACACACACACACACACACACATATATATATCTATATATATATTCTCAGGTGAAGAAAAACTAAGAGATTTTTCATTTCCCAGAGGTCCATTTTTCATGATTAAAGGAAATGATGCTAAAGAGAAAACTGGATTGTTAGGAATGAAGAAAAAATGAACAGAAATGGTAAATAAAAAAGATTTTTTTCCTCTTAAGCTTTCTAAAAATATGTATGAAAAATTATAACACTGCCTGATGGGGTTTTCATGCAGGTAGTAGTAATACACATGACAACTACATGGGGTGTGGAGTTAAAAAAGGACTTACATGGCAGCAAAAGTTTCCACATTTTACGTGAAGCGGTACACTACTAATTCTAAATAGACTGTGACAGTTAGGTATGTATATTATAATCCCTAGAGCAACAACTAAAAAAGAAATAACACAAAGAGGTATCACCAAAAAGCCAACAGACAAATTAAATGGAATGCAAAACAGAATTCAAAGAATTCAACTGAAAATAGTAAACAGAGAAAAGAGGAATAAAAAATAGAGACGACAAACAGAAAACAAATAATGGTACGCCTAAATCTAACCACATCAAAAATTATATTAAATGTTAGTCTCAATACTTTAATTAAAAAGCAAGAATTGACAGAGTGGATAAAAACACAAGACGCTACCATAAGCTGTCTGTAAGAAACACACTTTAAAGGATACGCATACGAACAGAAAGCATAAAAGACAGAAATGGCTGTTTTTAATAACTGATAAAATAGACTTAAAGACAAAGAGTAGAACGAAGATAAAGTGGTTCATTTCACAATGATAAAAAGAACAATTCATTAGAAAGATACAACAATTGTAAAATGTATATATTAGGTTATTAAGTATGGAATGTTAGATTTGCTTAAGTAATTTAAGCTTGCCAGTTGTTAATCTCTGACATTTCACTTGGACTTTTTTTTGTTGTTGTTGTGAAGATACATCCCCATTTTTTCAAACGCACAGTTTGGCTTGTAATTATCTTTCAAAAAAACTTTCAGAGCAATTTTTGTGAAAGCATGGATAAGTCAAAAAATTCGTGTTATTTTTGAATGTGAGGTCTGTTGTGGAACCAACGCAGCGCGCACAGCTTGAAATATCAACGAAGCATCTGGGAAGGATGTGGCTAATGAATGCACAGTACCTCAATGGTTTGAGAAATTCTGTTCTGGTGATTTTAATCTTGAAAATGAGCCACGTGAGTGACCTGACACCAAGGTGGATAAATATGAGCTGAAAGCTGGAGTGAAAGGGAATCCATCTCAACCTACACATGAATTACCAACAAGGTCTGATGTTACTACGCCAACAATATTGGGCCATTTGAAACCAATCGGCAAGGTTAAGATGCTGGACAGATGGGTACCACGTGAATTAAACAAGCATCAGAAGAGAAATCGTCTTGTAGCTTGCCTTTCTTTGCTATCATGACATAAAGGTGAACCATTTCTATACTGTATTGTTATGTGTGATGAAAAATGGATTCTTTTTGACAATCTCAAGTGTTCAGCACCATGGGTGGATAAAGATGAATGCCAAAACACAGTCCAAAACTGAATAGTCATCAAAAAAAGCTAATGGTGTCTGGTGGTCCAGCACTGGTATTATCCAGTACAGCTTCATGAAATCTGGTCAATCCATTACAGTGGATGTCTACTGCAACCCACTGGACAAATGGATGAGGATGCTTGACATGAAGCAGCTAATACTGGTCAGTAGAGACAGGCCAATCCTCTCACAAGACAACAATCGACCACACGTTCCACAAACAACACTGCTCAAACTACAGCAGCTGGACTTGGAAACTCTCTGTCATCCACCATATTCACCAGACCTTGTACCAACTGACTACTACTTCTTCCAGGCTTTGGACCACTTCTTGCAAGGAAAAATACTCAGTTCTCAACAAGCTGTGGAAAATGCCTTTCACAATTTCATGGCCACTTGCTCTCTAGGCTTCTTCACTGCTGGCATAAGCAAGCTACTGTTAAGATGGCAAAACTGTGTCAACAGTCACATACTTTGATTAATTGCACTGCTTTTGTTTGAGATATAATAAAGTAAACTTTTGATTCAAAATCAGACATTTCATATTTAATGACTTAAATAAGTCTACTAATAGCAACTGATAGACCAAAAGACTCAAAACAAACACTACTAAGACATATGCTGAGCAAAACCATAGGTTCTCAATCAATGTCAAAGTATCAAAATCATACAAAGTGCATTGTCTGACTGCAGGGCAATTATTAACGTAAGTATCTAGAAAAATTCCAAATATCTAGAAACAACAGACTTCTAAATAATTCATGAGATATAAAGACAAATCAAAAAGTAAATTTTAAAATAACATAAACTGAATGTAAATGAAATACATTTATCAAAATTTGTGGAATGCCACTAAAGCAGTGCTGAAAAGGAAACTTAAGTCTTTAAATGTTCACACTAGAAAGAACTATACTAATAACCTAAGAATTCACCACAAGAAAAACAGAAAAAGCAGCATAAAGTAAACCCAAAATAGGTGAAAGAAAACCAGCCTACAATTGGTTTTTTGAAAAGATCACAAAAATAACAAACTTTTAGCTGACTGATAACAAAAGAGATCACAAAGTTATCACCACAGATCGCAGAGACATTTAAAGGACATTAAGAGAATAATATGAACAAATTCAACAACTTAAGACAAAGCAAATTTCTTAAAAAATATAACTTACCAAAATTGACAGAAGGGATAGAAAACTTGAATAACCCTGTAGAACTATTAAAGAAGTTCTACCAGGCCAGGCGTGGTGGCTCATGCCTGTAATCCTAGCACTCTGGGAGGCCAAGGCAAGCGGATTGCTCAAGGTCAGGAGTTCAAAACCAGCCTGAGCAAAAGCAAGACCGTCTCTACTATAAATAGAAACTATTAAAGAAGTTTAATTTAACAAAAACTTTTCCCCAAGAAAAACCTTTTAGAACTAGATAGTTTTACTTGATAATTCTATAATATTAACTTTTACTCTTGGGAGAAAGTAATACCATCTTACAAGCTTTTTCAGTAAATAGAGGAATGGACATCACCAATCACACTACCCAAAACATTTTATGAAACCAACATACCTAACCCTAATACCAAAACCTAACAAAGGAAGACATTACAAAAGAAAATCGCAGATTAATATCCCACATATAGATATAAAATCTTTAATGAATTAGAAAATCAAAGAAAATGCAACAATATATAAAAATAAGATGCCGTGACAAGTAACACGTGTCCCAGAAATACAACGCCAGTTTAACATTCAAAAGTCAATGTAATTCACCATATTAGAATGAAGTAAAAAAACTCACTCATTTCAGTAGATTCAGATTTATGGTAAAAACACTAAAAAACAAGAAACTTACTCAAATTGATAAAGGGTATCTCTGAAAAATCTACAGCTAATGTTATTTGATGATAAAAGACGAATTCTCTCCCCTACTATCACGAACAAGGCAAGAAGGCCCACTTTCATCTGTTTGAGTTAGCATTACACTAAAGGACCTACCAATAAGGAGAAAAAATAATAATAAAAGGCATATAAGATCAAAAAAGAAGAAATAAAAATGTTCCTTTTTTGCACATGATTGTTTACACAGAAAATCCCAGGGACTCTATGAAACTACTGTAATAAACCAATTTAGCAAGGTTCTAAAATACAAAGTTAATATACAAAAATCAACTCTACTCTTATATAGTAACAGCAATCAATTAGAATATGAAAGTTTTGAAAAATATATATGATTTGTAATAGCACCAAGTAACATAATACCTAGAGCTAAACCTAGCAAAATATGTCCATGAACTAACTCTACATTGAACACTCTAAGAGAGATTAAAGACCTACCCAAATGAAAAGATAAATCACGTTCATTAATTGGAAGCAACAACATTGTTAAGATGTCAATTCTCTCCAACTTTTTTATAGATTTAGGCCAGGCGTGGTGGCTCATGCCTGTAATCCTAGCACTCTGGGAGGCCAAGGCAAGCGGATTGCTCAAGGTCAGGAGTTCGAAACCAGCCTGAGCAAAAGCAAGACCGTCTCTACTATAAATAGAAAGAAATTAACTGGCCAACTAAAAACATATAGAAAAAAATAAGCCGGGCATGGTGGCACATGTCTGTAGTCCCAGCTACTTGAGAGGCTGAAGCAGAAGGATTGCTTGAGCCCAGGAGTTTGAGGTTACTGTGAGATAGGCTAACGCCACAGTGCTCACTCTAGCCCGGGCAACAGGGTGAAACTGTCTCAAAAAAAAAAGTCAAAGGATTAAAAACAATATACATAAAAACCTCCCACATATCATTAAAACAAAAAGTTCACAAGAAAAGCACAAACATGCAAAGGCAAATTCACAGCCAATAAACATGATATTAAGTCAACCACACCAGTATTCAAGAAATATAAGATACCTTTTATCAGGCTACCAAAGATTTAAAAGGAACATAATATCATTACACTACTATGCATAAGGGAAAACTGGTAATCTCAGGCTGTTGTTGGGAAAATTAACTGGTAGAGCCTTCCAACCACCCTCCCGCTCCACAAAAAATCCTTTTCTGAGCTCTATTTGGCAATATGCACCAAAATTTTAAATAGTTATTACCACTTGATTCAGCAATTTCATTTCTAGGAATGAATCCAACAGAAACACTTGCATGTGTTCACAAAGAAATATGTATAAAGATGTCCTAAATAGCAACTTCTGTAATGCCAGGGACCAAAAAGGGGGAAACAACCTAACCACACATTTGTAGGAAAACTATGCATTTTCATACAACAGAGAACTATGTTGTCATGAATGGACTTCTACGTAATAAAAGTGCAAGATTTCTGACATGTTAACATTTAGAAAAAAAAAACCCTGAGGAATAATATATTTTTAAAAGACACTATGTAATGTGCATGTAACCACACACTCCTATACATATACATAAAAGATAATAAAGCAAAAGGTATATAAGTTCTACCAAACTTTTTATTAATGGGAAGGTTTGATGAAGGTGGAATTCTACAATTTTTTATTTTATGTAATTCTTTCATATTGTATGCCTTTTTATGAATTCAGCTATTCTTTTCTAAGTTGCACCAAAGAGACAAAACCTGAATCTAATCACACCTTTAGATCTGCTTGCGAGTTTGCAGAAAATTCAGGAACGGAGGACCCTATTAAACAGTATCATGGGGACACAATAATAATATCCAGATTTGGGAATGCTATAGGAAAAACATATTTATTTCTTCAATGACAAAAACAAGGAGAAAAAACAAAGAAAAGAAGTTGGAAGGGAACCTATAGATTACAAGACTTCAGAAACAAGCTAATTCATTGCAGTGTGTGGACTGTATAAAGAAAATGAGTTCAAACAGGAATAGGAAAGGAAGCCCTGATGTGACCAGAGAAAGAAAAGTAGAAACCAAGCCAAAGAGGAAAAAAATAGAAGTAGATTATTCAATATAGGCATACCTCACAGATATTGTGGGTTCTATTCCAGACCACCCCAATAAGACAATAAATAAATATCACAATAAAGTGAGTAACAAAAATTTTTGGTTTCCCAGTATATATAAAAGTTATGCTTACACTATACCGCAGTCCATTAAGTGTACAATAGCATTATATCTAAACAATGTACATACCTTTATTAAAAGATACTTTATTGCTAAAAAACTGCTAACAATCATCTGAGCCATCAGTGAGTCATAATCTTTTTATTGGTTGAGGGTCTTGCCCTGGCTGTTGATGCCTGCTGACTGATCCGAGTGGTGGCGGCTGAAGGTTAAGGTGGCTGTGACAATTTCTTAAAATAAGACAACAATGAGGTTTGCCACATCAATTGCCTCTCCCTGTCACAAAAGACTTTTCTGGGGCATGCAACACCATTTGGTACCATTTTACCCCCAGCAGAGGAACTTTAAAATCTGGAGTAAATCAAAATTGGAGCACCTTGCTGCTGCTTTGTCAACTAAGTTTATATAATATTCTAAATCCTTTGTTGTCACTGCAACACTGTTCACAGCATCTTCATCAGGAGTAGATTCCATCTTGAGAATCCACTTTCTTTGCTCAGCCATAAGAAGTAACTCCTTATCCATTTAATTTTTTTTCATGAGACTGCAGCAATTCACTCACATCTTTAGGCTCCACTTCCAGTTCTCTTGCTATTTCCACCACATCTGTAGTGATTCCTCCACTGAAGTCTTAAACCCCTCAGGTATCCACGAGAGTTGGAATCAACTTCTTCCAAACTCCTATTAATGTTGACATTTTCACGTCCCCCCAGGAATCACAAAGCTTCTTAATGGCATCTAGAATGGTCAATCGTGTCCAAAAGGCTTTCAATTCACTGAGTCCAGATCCATCAGAGGAATCACCATCTATGGCAGCTATAGCCTTACAAAATTTATTTCTTAAATAAGAAGACTTAAAAGTCAGAATTACTACTTGATCCCCAGACTATGGAATGGATGTTTTAGCAGGCATAAAAACAACATTAACTCCTTATACATCTCCATCAGAGCTTGTAGGTAATCAAGCATTGTCGATGAGCAGTAACATTTCAAAAGGCATCTTTTTTTCTTAGCAGTAGGTCTTAACAGTGGGCTTCAGTAAACCATGCTGTAAACAGATCTGCTGTCATCTAGGCTTTGTTGTTCCACTGGCAGAGCAGATTTAGCATCACTCCTAACAGCCTTAGGATTTTCAGAACGGTAAATGAGCATTAGCTTCAACTTAAAGCCAACAGCTGCATTAAGCCCTAACAAGAGAGTCAGCCTGTCCTTTGGAGCTTTAAAGTCAGACATTGACTTCTCCTTTTCAGCTATAAAAGTCCTAGATGGCATCTATTTCCAACAGAAGGCTTTTTCATCTATGTTGAAAATCTGTTGTCTAGTGTATCAATGACCTTAGTTAGATTTCCCAGTTAACTTGCTGTAGTTTCTACATCAGTCCTTGCTTCACCTTGCACTTCTATGTTATGGAAATGACTTCCTTCCTTAAACTTCATAAACCCACCTCTGCTAGCTTCCAACTTTTCTTTTGGAGCATTCTCTCCTTCCTTAGCCTTCAAAGAATTGAAGAGAAGTAGGTCCTTGATCTGGATTAGGCTTTGGCTTAAGGGAATGTTACAGCTGGTCTGATCTTCTATCCAGACCACTCAAACTTTCTCCATATTGGCAATAAGGCTATTTTCCTTCTTTATCATTCATGTGTTCACTAAAGTAGCACTATAACAAATGTATTAATAAAGAAAAATTTGGAAATATTGTGAGAATTACCAAAATGTGACACAGAGACACAACGTGAGCACAAGCTATTGGAAAAATGGCACTGATAAGACTTGAGGCAGGGTTGCCACAAAGCACCAATTTGTAAGAAATGTATCATGTACGTGAAGCACAATAAAACAGAGAACAATAAAATGAGGTACGCCTGTACTTAGATAAAAAAACATAACTTTACACAGTTTCAGTTTTATAAATGTAATCACATATTGGGTATGCACATAAAAACAAATTTAAAACATTTTAAACAATAAAACATATATTTGGATCCACAGTGGTTCATGTCTATAATTAAGAACAATGAACACTGAGAGTATCATGAAGGAAGACACTTGTAGCAATTGAAATTTAGGTTTGAACACCCCAAATACAACAAATAAGAACTGAAATTTTCAGTAGATAAAAACATTGGACGTATATGCTTTTAAAAGTAATTTTTCCACAAAATAAACCATGTAACAATCAAGTATGATTTAAATAAGAAAGAAAAGAAAACTTACTAATTAAGCTAAATACATACCATGGAGTACCGGGAATAGGAGTAGTAGCTACTGGCTTTGCCTTCTGGGCAGCCTTTTCTTCTTCAGTCATCTCCTCTTCTTTGGGCTCCTACGGGAAATAGTATTACTCCCATTTAATTACTATCACAAAACTATACTTGAATATTCCACAAAAAAGAGTGTACCTGCAAACAACTCCAAGTGTAACCAACATAACGTATGTTGCTAGAAGAGGAGGGGGGACTTCAAGTAGAAATTTCTAAAAAAAAAATCTAAACCCTTGCCCACAAAAGAATTTGCTGTCACCTAGGCTGCAGAACAGCAGAATCCAGCAGCAGCATCTGGTGTTATCTCAGACTCACTAACTATGTGATTAGGAGCAGAAATGGAGAATTACAGTGTAAAGAATCAGAGGAGATCTCTTCATTTAACATTGTTTCTGACTTCTGCTGTCCTACTACTAAAACATGACTACCATTAGTCCTTCACTGAAATCAGGGAAGCTTCCGAAAAGCAACTCTTTAAGTGCTACAAAGGGATCATTCCATGCCAGAACAGTAGAGAGGACAGATAAAATGTATCCAACATTCTCCAAATATGAAGTTACACTTATGACTTTAACATGTACCAGTCTCTAAGTCAACACGTTGGAGATCAGCTCCAAGCTCTGGTTCAACGCTCTTTCTTTCTATGGGCTTCAGTTTAGTATAAGAAGTAATTTAATGAAATTTTCAAAGGGAAAATTGAATTAGAAACTTCAAAGAACTCTTAGATTTCAAAATTCAAATTCATAACATTTAAAAATATATCAAACAGGTATTTAGTTACAAGTAAATTGTACCAAATAATGTGACTCCCAGCTTAATGAGTCATGGCTCTTTACCTCCTTTATCTCCTTTATAGGCTCTTCTTTGGGATCCTCCTCCTCTGTCTCCATTGGAAGAGGTTCTTCAGAAGGCTCTTTAATTGGCTCTTTAATCTTCTCTTCTAATTTTTCTATTAAGAAATTAAGATGACATCACTCAAAATTTTTGATATAATTTTCTAAGAACATTCAGAGAATAAGCAGTTAAGCTATTCCATTTCTAGGTATTTAACCATAAAGATAAAATGTCTTTCTTTGTAATACCATTTTTTTTTTTTTTTGAGACAGAGTCTCACTTCGTTGCCTGGGCTACAGTGCCATGGAGTCAGCCTAGCTCACAGCAACCTCAAACTCCAGGGCTCAAGCGATTCTCCCGAGTAGCTGGGACTATAGGCATGAGCCACCATGCCCAGCTAATTTTTTTTAATATATATACACATTCTAGTGGTCCAGCTAATTTCTTTCTATTTTTTTTAGTAGAGACGGGGTCTCGCTCTTGTTCAGGCTGGTCTCAAACTCCTGAGCTCAAACGATCTGCCCGCCTCAGCCCTCCAGAGTGCTAGGATTACAGGCGTGAGCCAGCACACCCGGCCCCTTCCTTGTAATATGATTGATGTGACTCTAATATAATACTCAACTTCAAATATCTTGCTATAACAGTCAGGAAACTGTCTTTAAAGAAAACCTACTTAGACTTCAAAGGGGCAAAGAGTCTTTCAGGTCATTTATGATATCATCTGTAGCAATTATTCATTTTGCTGAATGGGATAAGATATAATACTAAGATACCTAGGAACACAAATAGGACACTGTGATATAGAAAATTATGAGTCTTCCACAACATCTAAGGATCCAAAGCCCTAATTCTTTTTATTCCTTCAGAAAACATAAAATATATAATTGGTTTCCTTCCTGATCAGTACTATCGATCTCAATAAGGATAATAATTATACAATAACTGTAAAATTCCTGACAACAGTAAAAATATATACACATATATGTATATGTATAACTTAATTTTTCCAAATGGAAAAAAATGACCATCAACATTTAAGTAGAACTGGCCTTTTAAATAAATACATATATATCGATTCAGTAGAAATAAGTAATCCCACAAATATGTTAAACTGGAAAATCCCTCAAACTCTTAAAAAGAAATTAACTCAGAATTTCAAATAGCATTCTACTTATTCTAGTCATACTATATCCCAAGTCATTATAGCCTATACCTTTTTCCTTTAGTTCTTGGGGCTTTTCCCAGGTTGATTCCAATGTTCTATTATTATAATAATATGTCTTCCCATCTGCTGTTTTATATTCAGTCCACTCGGAAACTGCTGTTGCTCCAGCTAAGGTAGCAGGTGAAGCTGCAATAGCAACCTGGGGATGTATCATGGGTACAATAGGAGGGGCCATTCCTGGCAGTACACCTAAAAAAAGAATAATAAAAAATTAGATCCAAGTATTAAACTGCAATACAAAATAAAACTCTAAAATATGGGCTAAATCTTCCTATTAAATGTTAATAAATGAAAGGACCAGTTGGAACAAAAAATCATATAAAAAGATGGTTTAAATATTACTTAATTCTATTCCTCTGGTTTTTTAGTTCTAATACCAAAATTCAATGAGACACAGAAATTCAACCTAAGAAGCACTTTAAGGACAGTCAGAAATTTGGGTCTCACATGACAAAGTCTTAACATAATAAATTGTAAAAATCATGGTATATTCTCCACTTATGAATAGAAAAATACGTTTATAAAAATAGTTTCTCAAATTCTAATGAAATCAAAACAACATATTTACTGAGCATATTTCTTGAGGCAAAATTATTTTCTAGTTCTAAGATACCCAAGAGGATATGAATAAAATTCTCAGTTTTAAAGCAAATGACTGAGTTTATCAAATCTAAATGATTAAGTCAGATATCCCTATAAACTGTGTCAATTTACTCTTTTCCTAAAGAAAGCAAAGCTGCTTCTACTTTTTAGAAGCCAAGATTTTTAATTTTTTACAATATAGGTAAATATAAGCTGATGCTATATAAATAAAATACTATTAAAATAAAGATACATGAATCAAAATTGGGAAAAAAAATCTCCAAATCCTACACTAGAATTTAAGTTCCAGGTAGTTATATTACTTCAATAACTTTAAAATGTAAATGTATACTACACACACAAATAATCACACACATATACTCACTAGCATGCAAGTATAATCACATCACTTTACACATGAAAATGATTTTTTTATATTTAACTTAAAAACACACATCTAAAATAAAATAAAATGTTATGAATATGAGAATGAAGTTGTTTACACTTATTACATAAATTAAGATATAAAGTGATCTGACCTTATTTGCTTTTGTGAACCAAAGAAGCTAGTACTACAGGCAATTGGGAAAATTAAGTGTTGGCCAAATATGACAACTGCATTTATACTGCTTATTAAAAAGAAAAATATAAAAAAATCCACTCACTTGGGCAAAAGAATAAATAAAAGGATAAACAACAACATTCACTACCATGCCAACTTACAGACAGAACAAACTAAGATGGTTTTAAAAATTACCGGTCTTGGTGGTAGCGACTGTCTTTACATACGGGCAGCTGACTATTTGCATCATTGCTACACCTGTAAAACGGACAAGCAAGCATACGTTGGAAAGCTGCCATTGCGTGTCGGCTACCACTGGGGTTCAGGGAGATAATCTAAGACTACAACTTAGAATGCTGTTTCTAATGAAAAAGACCAAGAACGGAGTAAAATTTCTTTTTGTTTGACATTTTGTGGGAAGTGGCACCAAATCCAATGATACTATTTTTAAACGATAGCATCAATTACCTTTTTATCAAACCAGCTCTGATAATATGAAGGACTTGAAGGACTCTCAAGACTTTAAATTCAACAAAACAAAGCCCCTTCACTACATATACATGACGAATTCTCATGTGGGACATTTTCCCACAGGACATCAAACTCATGCTGCTGTTGCTTAGATACCAGTGAAAGGCAGATGCAGCATGACACTGACAGGACACTTTCTCTATGCTGCTAAGTTGAAACTACACGCAGGAGCTGAGGCATGGACCCCAGCCATGCAGAAGCAGAAAGGGAATAAGGACAAAGAGGGGTGGTAGAGACAGGAAGAAAGTAAGGTATGAAATGGATCCAAATGTTCCACTGCAAATAATACTTTAAACAAAAGAAAAGGCAAAGATGAAGAGGAGGGAAGCATTCAATTAATGACAAAATATCCATCTTTAGTGCCTGCTCTGTGGAATCCCATGGGCTTGTACACCGTGGAGGCAGGCTAAAACATTAAGAACACACAGCCTCTTTAATATCATTAGTGACCATACAGGCTGATGGCTGCAGAAACCTCTATAATTCAAGCCAGCTAAAGAAGTAGCACTTGTATTAAAGAACGGAAATTACGTACATTTCTTAGAAGAATGAAGGCTCATCATGATGCATTACAATGGCGATTAAAAAAGGGAACGAAAGGAAAAGCTGGAAAACTAAGACTGATTAATTGAGGAAACTCAAAATTAAAAGTGACCTTTAAATTTCGCTAAATGGAAAAGGCTGAAGTCCAAAGAAAAGTGCAGGGGAAATAATTTTTATTTTTTCAGCTAAAAAAACTTAGTTTGGTACCCATAAAAATTAAAAATAATAATAAACTATTTTCCCCACTAAAGAACAGGAAAAGAAATTTCTCCTAACTCAGAGACTAAAATTTATATACAATGCAACTATGATCACACACACACAAAAAAAATACTGCCAATTTCTGAAAAATGCCTTTAATTTCTTAATTGCTATCTTATATAAAGAATATTAATGCTAAACTTTCTATTAATAGGAACTCTTAAAACTAAAATAAAAACACTGAATTGCCAGGCACAGTGGCTTACCCCTATAATCCTAGCATCTTAGGAAGCCAAGGCAGGAGGGAGGATGGGCTGGAGGTCAGGAGTTTGCGACAAGCCTGAGCAAGAGTGGGACCCCCATCTGGACTAAAAATATTCGAAAAATAAGCTGGGCATGGGGGCACACACCTGTAGTCCCAGCTGCTCGGGAGGTTGAGACATGAAGATCGGTTGAGCCCATGAGTTTGAGATTGCAGTGAACATGATGATGCCACTGCACTCTAGCCCAGACAACAGAGCAAGACTCTGTCTCAAAAAAAATTTTAAAAAAAGAAAAATTTGGTAAAAGAAATTACAGTATGTAGTAAGTTTAAATTAGTATAAATACTGCCACCTGCAGGATCACTGAACCTATGAAAGCTAGCACTAGAAATTCAATTCATAATATATGAGCTTTATACTCAAAGACTGATCTCCAAAACCATCCTCCAATAAATAATTTTAACTATACAACTAGAATAAAATCAAACCTATTCATATATATAAGTTTAATTGCTTTTGTTAATAAATAATTGGGCCAACACAGAACTCTTCTATTTGACTACCAAAATACAGAACATAGACATGAAAGGTCATGTCTTTTCTCAGGCTGAAAAGATAAACTCCACATCTCATTCCTGTATTTTACCTAATTCTTCCACTCCTTCCTTTCATCTTATTTATGACTTCCTCAGTCATCCTCATTAGAGCCAGACAATGCTATTTCAAATAGAATTTCAGGCTCCAAGAGAAGTTGCATATAAATCCCTCCTGTTCACCTTATTGCTGAGTTGAAATAAAGAGGGAAAAACAGAGAGAGATCTCATTGTACATATAACCAATGACGATTTGGAAAGGAAAAAAACAAGTCATCTCTGTCCTTGTTTTTCACTAAACATCTTTTAGGACTGAATTAAAAGAAAAAATAAGAAAAAATGAATGAATATTAATACCAAAAATGCCTTAATATATAAACACATACTAATATCACTTTCTATAAGACACTAAGCTCCCTCTCCAAAGAATCTTGGTATGTGGATAAAATCTTAACAGACTATCCAATTCAGGTTCTCTTCCAACTAACCTACAAAATGTCACCAATGGTTGCCATTTATTGAATGCCTTTTACTGCCAAACTTCATAGGTGCCACCTCATTTGGTAATCCAAATAGTCATCACCACCTGTCCTAAATTTTTTTTTTTTTTTTTTGAGACAGAGTGTCACTCTGTTGCCTGGGCTAGAGTTCTGGGGAGTCAGCTCACAGCAACCTCAAACTCCTGGGCTCAGGTGATCCTCCTACCTCAGCCTCGCGAATAGCTGGGACTGCAGGCATGTGCCACCAGGGTCGGCTAATTTTTTCTATATATTTTTAGTTGGCCAATTAATTTCTTTCTATTTTTAGTAGAGACAGGGTCTCGCTCTTGCTCAGGCTGGTTTCGAACTCCTCACCTTGAGCGATCCTCCCGCCTCGGCCTAGGATTACAGGCGTGAGCCACCGCACCCAGCCCTAAATTTTTTAATGATGGCGCAAGGGTCAGGGGAGACGATGACATCAAAATGCAGCTACAGCTGGAAGGATTTTATTGTGACAAAGTTTCACTTCTATAAAAATGAATTTTGCTATTCTGTTACTTTTCACTCATTGGTCCAAGTAAGAACCTCTAAAGAAAAGCAAAAGTCCTTAAAATGACAGCCTTTGAAAATACTTTGACAATATTTTCATGCTACCTACCTCTCAGTCTTCGTTCTACAGAATTAACAACCCCAGCTCCTTCAGATCACTCAGAATACAGGATCTGGTCTTAAAACTGTCTTTTAACTCCAAAAGCAGACCAAGATTGCAAAAAGAGGTTGTGACAAATGTCAAGGTATCCCCCATTTATCATTTAGTTTCCTACAAAAATTATATCTAGAGGAAAATATCCAGCTGCTTGTCTTAAATTTAATTTAGAAAAAGGATAATCCCTATTAAAGAAAACGTTTTCAGTTTTCTTATTTTTAAATTAATACGATATATTAGGCATTTAATTATCTAACACTATATCAACAATGTGTAAAAGGTTTTTCTATCACATCAAAAAACAAACAACAAAAAACTAAGTCTTGAAATTTTTGTTTCTTTCTTGCCACCTTATATCTGAAAGTATCCTTTACAAAGCAGTCACAAGTAAAAAGACAACTACAGCAATAATGATAATTAAAGTGTGTGCAAATAAGAAATAGCTGTATCACAACAATATTCTCACACAGAAACTAATATAGTAAAGTGGCAATAATAAATAGTGGGCAGAATGTGAAATTTAGAGACAAAGGCCTAGGTTCTATTCATCTTTGCTACAAATCAGCCCTGTGAATTTGACCTAAGGTATCAATGTTTTCAACTATAATACAGAAGAATGAACCATAGATCAAGGATTAAAGGTTTCCGACAACAGCAAGTGCATTCAAATTTAGAATGCCCCACACTATCACTGTTTAATCCCTATGGTAAGAATTCTACTTCACAATCTTCTAACCTTCTCTAATCTTAATGATTTATCATAAGACAATAAAACACATGAATTCACCATAATAAACTTTTAAATGATGCATGTTATACTGTACACCGCAACTGTTACAAGGGAATGTTTCTATTTTATATGAATTTTTTTTATAGTTAAGTAACTCACATTTTCTTCCCAGTGTTAATACAGTTATTAAGAGCATGGTATCTGGATCTGAAGGGTATGGGCTCAAATCCTAATATCATCACTAGCTATGTGACCTTGGGCAAGTAATTTAACCTGTCTGTGTACCTACCTCATAAAATGGTTGTGAAAATTAAAGGAGTTATGCATGTAAAGTGCTTAGAACAGTGCATTGTATATAAATCATTCAACTTGCGTTAGCTATTATGACTTGTGATTTCTCAACTTCATAGACTCAATCCCTTAAAATATTGCATTTAGAACATATTTACATGAAAAGATGATCATTTTTAATTGAGGCCATTATCCAAAATAAGTGTAGCTTTAAATGTGGCTCTAATTTTAAGACATGTAAACAACAACAACAAAAAGACATTTACCAAAACTTAAGAGAAAATATTGCAGTTAGCCATGAATCTTTCAAAAACGTTTCAAACAGATGAGATTCAAGGCAAATTTCAAACACAACAGACACATGAGAACAAACTAACTGACAATATGGAAACATAGCTAGAAAGACCATTATAATCTGTTGGTTTACCTGGAAGTGGAATTGGCATGCCAGGAAGGGGAACACGAAACGGAGGTACCATTACTGGTGGAAAAGCAGGTATTGCAGCTGCTGGCTGAGGTACTGAATGAGGAACGGCAGGAGGTAACGTCTGGGGGTGCGGCTGGGGAACAGTTTGCACAGGTGTGGCTGTAGGAGCAGGAGTTGAAACACTAACTGTAGGCGTGGCAACTGAAACAGCAGAACTTGGGGTCTGATCTTGTGTTGTGGGTGCTGATAAGAAATAAAACAAAAACATGTATCACTCCTTCATAAACTACTTTACTACATCCATTCATCACTCACTCATTCAGTAATTTAAGTATTTAAGGGCCCATTCCATGCACTGTAAGAAAACTGTCAAAAGGTCTTATCTTCAAGAAGTATGAAAGTAGTCAGTTAAATGAACACAGAAAATAACTAAAATACAAAGTGAAATGGGATAAATGCTTACGGGTATAAATCAAAACCCAAAGAGTATTCATAACTGTGAGAGGGAACAGAAAATTTTATACTGAGATGATGAGCCTTAAAAGATTTAAGATTCAACAAGGAAAATGAGGGACTGGAAGGAGAAAACAAGCAAGTATTGGGAAAAGTATGAGTAAAGGCAGAAGAGTCTAAGAACTGTTTAGAAAACCGAAGGTAAGCAGTTAACTAGTGAAACAGCAGGCATACACACAAAACCAGTGAATTATGGCTAGAAAAGGAGGCCAGAGGCAGAAAACAACAAGCCTTGAACAAAAGGCTAAGGAGTCTGTATTTACTGGGTAAGGAAAAAGCAGAACTTTTGTACATGTAGAGAAAATGATCTAGAATGCACACCAAAATATATTAACAGTAGTTACCTCTATGTATGCCTTTTAGTTTTTACCATATATATGCTTCATTAGAGTATGAATTTTTTATAAGAATGCATTGCATTCACATGTTATTTATGTGATTTCATGAAGGTAAAAGGAGCAGGGGGGAGGAAAACTATAGGTTTCTGTATGGAAAAGTAATAATCAGTGTTCATTTGATGAATTAACCTGGCAGATGCGTAGGAAGAAAAGGAAGAACAGAGGTGACAAAATCAATCACAACACTACTAGAACTGTCTGAGCAAGGAAGAGCAGAGAGAAAAAGATGCAAATAACTAATGACTCACTGGACATGAACGAATGGAGTCAAAAACAACTCAGTTTCCATTGTGAGAGATTAGGAAAATGTGAAATTCAGTAAGGATAATTTGGGTTCTCCTAATACATTATTTTTAAATATAAAAAATATTTCATCCCTAGTAATTACTTTTAAAATCAAACTGACTAAAAAATAAATAAAATCCATATTTCGTACTTTTACAAAAGTTTCAGTTCTCACATATTACAAAAATATCTTTGTTGTTTATTCATAACACATCTAGTTGCAAAATAAAATTCATTTTGGAAATTCATTGGTAACAAATACTTCATTGTTTTTCTTGACGTAAAGAAAAAAGTATCAAACTCTACCTGACTGGACTAAGAATGAATTTATCAAATTAAATGAAATAAAAACAATGCTTTCCCAATCTTTATGCCAATGTTATTCTAAGCAAAAACACACTGTTTAATACAAACCACCCAATAATCCATCTGACAACAAAATCTGTCAGTATCTTTCTCCAGCTTCTAATAATGAAAAACTCACTTAAGCTGGGAAGATGTGAGCAATTTCATACTTGTTAACAAGGGACTCACCTTGGCTAAATAGACAGCAGGGCCAAACAAGTATCTTCAGCGGCCCAGGAATGAATTGTTGGTCTAGCATAGACCTAGCCTTAGGGTACAGTATCATATTAATATAATTTTATAACAGTGTGAAAAATACAAATTACATGCAACATTTGCCCAGTCCCATACATACATCATTTAGCATTTGTAATCTACTGTAATGGCTAAAAACATTCTAGCTATTTTTCCCAACCTTCCTGAGAAGTAGGATTTCACCATCATTTTTCACAAACTTGCATAAAATGAGTTTATGTTCAACTGGGATTAAAATACAAATAATCTTATATTTCCTTTTAGTCCCATTTGCCCATAGTTCTATGCTGCAGTTCATGGAATTAAGTTTTTTAAAAATACTATAATAGTATTCAGATAATTGCTAAAATTATGATCCAAAGTAATTATAGTCAGGAAAATCAAATAAGTTATAAGAGTCTCAAATTTCAAGTGGAAAGGAACACCAAGGGAGATGGCAAAAAGTATTCACTCAATCCATTCCTCTCACTTTCCAGCACAGGAGTTTCTGAATTTGATTAGTGGCCATGAGTCATGAGAGGAAGGAATAAAAGGAATGAAAGAATTAAAAGGGAAACTGGGAGAATAGTATCTAAGACTTTACTGGGTAAATTCCTGCTAACTCCATTTGTTAAAATAACTAGTGAAGTACTAGGCCTCAAAATATACTACTAACCCAGCCTCAGATCTTAACTACAAAAGTATTAAGACTATAGTGTGACAACACTGTGATACTGAATCAAGTTAAACTGAATCAGAAATAGACATCAGAATATCAGACAACATCAAAATTGATGTTTAAAAGCAGTAAAAAGAACATAATTTTGCCATTTTGTTCTCAGAATAAAGGCCTCTCAATCACTAAAGGACAGTGCAAAAAATTACAAATGGGATTTATTAACAGAATAGTTGATAATCACAAGATAGCCATGAGTTTACTTACAGACCACTCAGATAACAGAAATGGAACATATACAGGATGGTTAAAATACCTGCTAACCACCTTCCGTAAACAAAATAAAGTGCTACTATTTTTCCTTCCTAAGAAGGCAGAGAAGAAAATTTAAGCAACACAGAGCCTCTACATAGAACTACATTGTTTTTATTAATCCCCTTCTCCCATTACTGCCACAGGTACCCATAAAAACTGGCAGTTTTCCACCTTGCCACACAGGTCTTAGAAGTACTAAGCCTATAAAAAGTTAAAGACTCTCAACAAGCTAGTTAGTACAACTATTATACTTCTGTATCTAAATTCACCTCAGCTAAATAAAAAAAAAAAAAACAGATTTACAAAGCACTATTTACGTTTTCCTGTTAAGTACATTTCCCCCCACCCAAAATGTCTAAAAAATATTAAGTAGGGTCTTTAAAAACTGTCTCCATATTACATGTACCTTAATTCTTCAGTTATTTCTTGAATCAATACAATAAATTCAAATTTGAGTCTGCTGTGATTAAATGATTTTCATATACATGTTTTTTACACATTAATAAATCTCAAGGCCCTGAAGCTACCAGGAAAAAGTAAAAAATATTTTTTTCCTTATTCTTATCTATTATCCAGGTAGTAAAATAATATAAATTATAATCACCCTATAGGGATAGTTATGTATCTTCAGACCAGTACCATAACAAATAATCAAATCAAAATCTTCATTTAAATACTTTTGGGCTCAGTTTCAGCCTGCAGAGTTAATAGTGACATCCATATATCAAACAAACAAACAAAGCAGACTAAGTAATATAGATATTAATGACAATGTTTTAAGCAAATTAATAGATTTATCCCTCTCTTCATCCCTGAAATCGGCTATTAATCAACTCTCATTTTTAGAGCCTTGTACCTCTGAGATATTATACCTGAAAATTCTCTTGCCTTTCTCATTGCTTCTATTATAACTCAATTCATGTGCCTGCATCCCATTGTAGGACCTACCTACCCTGAAAGAGATTACTGAAAAGTTCCTAATACATATCCCTGATTTCAACACTACCCTCCCAAAAAAAAAAAAAAAAAAAATCACCAAAAAAACTTCCAAAATACTGCATTTATGCAGGCCTCCTAGTGCCTGTCTCATCCATTTGCCCAGTTCTTAAGATCCTTCAAAACCCAGTCTCACTCTTAATCTATTAACCAATATAAACCCTCTCACCTCAAAACAGTTTCCCAGCAATCCAATAAACCATAATTATCCGTATTTCCTGACCTTTGTTCATGCTGTTTCTCCTATCTGAAAATTTTTTTCCTTACTTCTGAACCTACTCAAATCCTACTCCACATCCTTCTTGATAAACCTCAATACTCACGTGGTCCACCCACTCATCTCTCCACTTCTCCAATTCTTACATCTTTCATTTTCACTGAATACTTCTGCATACCGTTCTCTAATTGTTTCTCATGTGTTATTCTTGCCTCCTCAATTAGAAAAACTGAAAACTCTGTAAGGTAGGGACCAAGACTTATACTTATTTTGCAAACCCCACAGCACCCAGCATTACTGTTGACCAAGCTAACTCTGCACTCCCCTAGTTTAGCTTCATGAACTGCAATTGGGCAAATAATTTCTTCTACTAATGTAAATTTCTATTTTTCTCTAACTCAAAAGTCTTGATGTCAAAAATGCATTTTCAATAACATCAAAGATAATGCCAGAAACACTAGGATCATTTTGAAATGCAGTCCTACTTCTTCATTTCTCTAGCCCCTAAATGAAAACACACGGTGGCTGATACTCACTTGATACCGTCTGCGCAACCGAAGTGGCAGTCGTTGTGGTGGAAGTGGTAGAGGAAGGGGTGGATGATGGTGTTGAAGTGGATACTGCAGATGCTGGGCTACTGGTCGTAGGGGTAGAAGCTCCAACTGCTTGTGCTTGCACTTGTGCTTGCGCCTGGGCCTGGGCCTGAGCTTGCGCCTGAGCCTGAGCCTGAGCCTGGGCCTGGGCCTGGGCTTGAGCCTGAGCCTGAGCCTGAGCCTGGGCTTGGGCCTGGGCCTGGGCCTGCGCTTGGGCCTGTGCCTGCGCCTGAGCTTGAGCCTGAACCTGTGCCTGGGCTGCAAGCATAGGTGTCAGTTCTGATTGCTGAATAACCTTAACTCCATCTGGCTTGGTCCATGCAGATTCACGTGTCCGAGCATTATAATAATAAACCTGCAGAAGAAACAAAATCATAGGTAACACAAAATCTGCAAACTATTATTAAAAGCAATAATGCAACAATATTTTATCTTAAAAGCTATTTAAAAATAACAAAGTATATCAAAACTGGGCTATAGGTAACTCCATCCCATCCCCCAATTTTCTATAATGAGCACATCTTATTTTCAACACACATAAAAAAAGGAAAACCAATGTTATATTTTGTGCAGAAAGTTAACACAGCAGGCCTGAGACTGCTGTCTTTAGAAAGTCCTGCTTACAAAGCTGGCCCCTAACTGGAGTCCAGGAACTTGGATTTCAGGAGGGCTACCGGCATTCCCTCACTGATAAGAATGGCTCACTGCGTCAAACTGTTTATGCAAACAATGCAGTTTATGCTGAACATGTGCTTTCCTTCTGGGAGTCTGGTATTTTAGTACGTGCTAGTCAGATGGTCCCTATGTAACCAGAAGCTTCCAGAACCACAGGTAAATGTATGTTAGCATTCCAGCCAATCTTATTATCTGCTGCACAAAAGTCCAATCCAGTCAACTTTTCCTGGAGTCCTACCCCATGCCCTGCTTACCCAAGGCTCATTCTTAATTGACAAGGGTACCATCATGCATCTCAACCTACCAGTACTCTTCACTTTTACTCCTCTTTCGATAAAGAGATAACTGCAGTATATTTTATAATTTACCTTCCCATCTGGAGTTTTATTTTCAACCCATATCTCCTCAGTCGGAGGCAGTGCTGGAGTACCAGGCGCAGTCACAGGAGGCATTCCTGGTGGAAACATCATACCCGGAGGAGGAGGCATGGTTCCCATGGGAGGAGGCATGAAAGGTGGTCTCTGTTAATTCACAAGAACAATGATGGTCACTTGTAATTACGTTTTTTCCTTCAAATTGTTACTGAATTCTATCCAAAAGTAAAGCACTGTAAGAGAAACTAGTTTTACAGTCTATTCAAATACATTCACCCGTTGTGTAAGCAAAGTTTTCTGTAACAAAAATGATTACCAAACAGACTAGAAGGAAATACATCAAAATACTAACAGTAGTCAACTCTGGGTTACAGCACTGTGGGTGAATTTTGCTTTCTTCTCTATACTTGATTTGCATTTTAATACACTGCGCACTGTATTACTTTTTTTTTTGAGGTATCAAGATAATATTTTACGAGAGGAATCATTGTTTACAAATCATTCCCATAATTGGTTTTTCCTCTACTCTGTGGCCTATCATGTTTCATCTTCTTCATAGTAAAGAAAGTCAATTCCTGACAGGTTAGGAGTCTTGGTGAATTTCACAGCCCACAGAGAACATGGGTCCCCCACAGTAATAGGCATGCCAGTGGATTACTTTTGTTTTTAAATTGATTTTTACATCTGTTTTAACACCAGGCACACCAATGCCTCCCCACCGTTCAGCTACAATAGGTACCAACCATAAGAGAAACATTATTTTATCAAATAAAACAGAAATAACCAAAAAAGAAAAATCAGATTTACCTAACATTTTATTCTCTTTTCCTACCAAAAAAAAATTATTAGCTAGGAAAATATTCACCGTCTCCTATTTTCTATATAATAATAATTATAAAGTTCATCAAAGACATAATCATCAATAAGCTTAAAGGATACAATAAAATAATTATCCATTCTATTTTTAGTGGAAAATGAGAATTCAACTTAGGATATACCTCAATTTTTGTTCTAAATTTTTGTTCTAAATTTTCCAGAGCCATTAACTAATCCACTCCTAATTCTGATAATTCCTTCACTGTCATTCTTCAATGACGTTGACACAATGCAAAACCCGAAACCAAACAATTTAACTGCAATTACTGTATCCTACTTACTAAAGCAAAAAAGTGGTCTGACTTTTTTTTAACATATATACTCCATCTCTTCAATACAAGGATCCTTTTATTGTGCATAAAAACCACTTTCAAAATTAAAAATGAATATTGGTATGACATTTTAAAAACAGATTTTCAACAAGGATTAAAAAGATTTCTTCTATAATCTGTAACATCAAAATTCAATTATCTAAAGCACCTTAATCTGAATGGAATTGAAACTAGTTAATAATGTGAAACTATTATTTCATTTTCCTAAAAAATTTTCTTTCACGTACACCAATTTTTATTAGAGTCAGTTTAGTGTCTTTCAAGCATTAGCACACAGACCCCATGTTATATTAAAAAAATCTACCTCAAATAAAAATCATGCATCCTTATGTAGAAATCATTTGGCTATAATGTAAAGCCACACAATTATCCATCAAGACCAAGAAAAGCACCACAACATTAGAAAGTATCCCACCACAATATATGATACATTTCCACTAGACGGTTACACTGTTGGTCCATTATATTTTATAATATTTCACAGTTAAATTAGGTTTAACTCTTAAAGGCACAGAATCAGTAGAAGAAAAACCTGTTTCTTATTCCAATCTTGAAGCAAATATAAAACCATTCAACAATGTATTTAAAGGGGGAGGGGCTATTCATTACTAGGAAGGCAGTAAGCTTACTAATCAAAGTATTAAAACTTTGCATCTCTTCCAAAAACACCACCCTATCTAAACAGTTAACATCACTTAAATATACATCATTTTTTTGTATTTTTAGTATAATTCAATCTTGATTAAGCTAACAGAAGGCGGATATCACTATATATTTGATTTCAGAATTGTACAGGCTTATCTAAGAAAACATAGATACATACTTAAACAAAAAGAATACAATTGCAAAAGTAGATATTTGAGAGTTGATGCCTTCAAGACCTCAATTCAGACAATAAATATGTATAGATACACTTGAGACGGATATATAACCTTAGTGGTTAAAATACCACTAATGTTTCTATTTAAAGAAATCACATAATTAATCTTTTTCTAAAATTAAATAAGATAACCCAAATTTCTTTCCAGAGGAGATAAAAAAAATTCAAATTTGTGCTTACAAAAGGTGTTGTCACTTTCCAGATTCTATCCTAGGTACCATTTCTGTGGAGAAAAATTACTCAGGAATATACATACATATATTTTTATACTTGCTGGCAACATATATCATGGAAAATAAATTTTCTCCACTCAATCTCTTAAGATTTCAAACTTCACTTCCCATAAAGAAGATGCATTATTAAAGACAATTCACACAGATAAAAGTAGGCATGAACTATCCTACTGAACCCTAGTTTTGTATGTATATTTTTCTATCACCATCCAAATTGTTCTGAATTTCTATACTAATCATTACTACCACTACTTTAGGAGTAACATATTAATATATGGATGTTTTCGTTAGCTCAACAATTTTCCTATAAATTGAAACTATTTAAGATACAAGTTTTTAAGGCAAAACCCATATACAATATTGACAGTGATGCCAACAAAGAAATGGTAACTTCTACATTCTTTACCTGGAGGTGTGGAGGGCCCATAGGCGGAGGTATCCCTCCTGGAGGAGGCATTGGCGGCATATTAGGATCAAAAGGGGGACGTCCAAAGGGGGGCCGAGGTGGTGGTGGAGGGCCTCGCATCATACCAAAAGGCGGAGGAGGTCGCATGAGTGGTGGTGGGCCCCGCATCACTGCATTTGGAGGGGGAGCTGGGCCTCGGAACCTCAAGGCCTGCTGTTGAGCCATCCTGTGTGGGAAGGCAATAAATTTTTTTCTTGAAATTACAAAAATGTGGCTACTGATCTCCAATTACATCAAATTTAAAAGCCCTTAAGTGCAGGTGGATTTGAAAAGTTATCTTGCAACCATCATGGTAAAAACTAGATCAATTAAGAATGATAAATGGATGCCCAATCTAGGTGGAAGTGTGGATGAGAATAGATGGTCTTAAAATGTCTACTTATAGTTATAAGAAAGGATTAAGAAAACATTACGTAATAGGGAAACTGGGCAATATCTTGACCAAATGATCAAAATTAGTATCTCCCAAGAATGACAGATACATCATGTGTGACCGAAAGGCACAAACACCACCCATTCCAGCCAAGAATATATAATGTCAATCTAATAACAAGGAAAATGAGGACTGTTCTATTAAAGGAGGGTGTATTTTCCAGTAATGTCAATGTTATACATAAAAAACAAGGAAGACTGTGGAAATGTTCCAGATTAAAGAAGGCTAAAGAGACATGACAACACAGTACTAACTCTAGACTGGATTCTGTACTAAAGTGATGAAATGCTGTAAAGGAATTTACTGGATCAACTGACAACACTGGAATATGCTGTCAGATTAAAGTACTGTATAACCGCAAATTTATGAACTTGATAACCGGGCTATATTAAGTAAAAGAATATCTCTATTCTTAGAAAATATACATTGAGGTATGTAAGGGTAAAAGACCATAGGTGTATGTATCTTACCCTCAAATGGGTCAGAGTAACAAAGAGCATGCATGCACGCAAATAATAAAATAAAAAAGGTAAAATATTAACACTAAGTGTTGTATCTTTATTTTTACAACTTTCTGTAAGTTTGAAATTATTTTCAAATACAAGGTTTTTAACGGGGGGGGGCGGGGATAGCTTAAGAGAGCATTAGTGTTCTCTATCCTGAATACCCTAGTGTATTTTCTCCATGGCATGTATAAATACTATCACATAAAATGGTATTATCTATCTCTTCCCCCAAGTGCCCTTTTAAGAGAATTATTAACCCTTAAAAGTGCTTACTATATGCCAGGCAGTGCTCTAAGCTCTTTTCAAATATTAAGTCATTTAATCATCATAACAACCCTATGAGACAGATACTGTAATTAGCTTCATTTTACAGATGAGGAACTAGCTCACAGAAGTTAAGTAACTTGCCCAAGGCCACAAAGCTGGTTCAGTAGATCAGCCAAGATTCAAAAGCAGGCAAATGGCTCTTAATTACCATGGTCCCACATAAGCCCTTTCGGAGTACGGATTCTGTTCACTCTTGTATCCCCAGCACATAGTTGGTCTGTACATAATAGGACTCAATAAATACACTGCATGAACCAATGAATACCTGGGTGCTACTGTACCTAAACTACCTTACAAGTAGGGCACTGTAGAATCTTGTAAAAATTATTTTTACTACAATTTAATCAATTTATTGAGTACCTACCATGGTCTTCCCGGTAGCTACTATAAATCTCTACACTACACATGAAATCTACATTCTTGTCCTCAACAGAGAATAAAAACAATTATATTCTTTATGTATATTTGAAAATAATCATTCTTATAGTCTCTCCTCACCAGACTCTTTCAACTTTCCTACATTTTTCAACCCTCTACTTAACAATTCCCCTTTGAATTCTCTAAATTTTCCATATCATAATTCAATTCTGACCCAAAAAAACCCTAATAAAGAACCAATTTGCCTTCTAGGATAAACCCAAAATTGTAAACAAGTCCAGAACTACTATAGCAGGTACATTTATCCAAATTTGCAAATGATCCTACAATCCAAAGACTAGAAAACATGAGTTAAAAACAGTCATCACAAAAAGGAATATGGATTGCATCAAAATAATCAGAAGGTCTTTTTCAAATTATATGCACCCCCAAAAGACAGAGGGCCACTGTTACGAAGGAATGTCTTAACTTTTAGGGCGGAAAAAAGTAAACCACCAAGGAAAATAGTCTGTTTCAGCCTTGAGTTACTAATGTATCCTAATCTTAGATTTCCTTGCCACTTGCCTCTTCTTTTTCAAAAAATCTATAGTATTTCTTTCTTTGCAATTTCATACTTCCTTGTCATAGTTTAAAGTTAAGCGTTTAGGATCTAGACTCACAAAAAAGTCCTATCGGGGCTCTGCTTTTGTTGTAGGCCAGTTATATAATTCTGAGTCTGAGTTTCTTTCCTCAGATGTAAATTAGTTAGAGATAGAAATAAAAGTTACCTCTTATCTCGTTCAATTCAATAATCCCTGTGAAACATTTGGGATAGTACCTGGTACACAACAAACTACTTTAACTGTTATCACTTCATTCCCCCACAAAACCTAGCAATGTTTACCTGTAAAAGGCACTTTGTTAATTTGACTAGATGGCTTTCAAAAGTCTATCCCTAAAATGGTGTTAAAATTCACATAATTTCCTGCTTCAACAGCCTAAAGTTGCTGTTTTCTGATGTCAGTTATACGAAGAACATGTGCCGAGCTCTTTATATATACTGCTTCACCATAACAACCTCACCAGAACCTGCAGTGAGGATTAAATGAGCTAATAAAGTATTTCAAACAGCATCCAGCATATAAGTGCTATGTAAGTATTAGCTATTATTACCATTCCTATAACATCAGTTCAGTAATAGTACTGGTAAGTGTTAAATGGTATTAACACTAGTAATAGTGTTAGCTATTATTACTGTAATTACTATTACCAGGCCCTATATAATCTGGCCCTTGTTAACCTTTCCACAAACTCTAGTCTCTCTGATCAAATACTTCAAGTTCATTACTTTGAAGCCTCTGCATTTGTTCCCTTTGCCTGGCATGTTCTTCCCCAGATCTTTACATGACTGGCTCCTTCTCATTATTCAGCCTCACCTCAAATGTCACCTCACACTGGTTCCCTACCTCCAGCCTCTCCCAGACCCTCTCTGATTCACTATCCAATCTGAGTTTTCAATTATGATAAATGCTATGAAGAAATCTCTTATTTGTTTACTTTTGTATTAGCTTTACCCACTAGAATATAGCTCCCTTTAGTCCACTGCTGCAACACATTGTTTTGACACAAACAATGAAGTTCCTATATACCAGGCACCGTTACGTGGACATAACCTGTACTAACTCTGTTAATCCTCACAACCCAATGAGGTAAATTTGGCACCATTTTTACAGGTGAAACTATTACACAGAAAAATAACTTGCTTAAGGTAGCCAGTCAGTGGTAACACCAGAGTATTCTTACTCTCATTTTATAGGTGAGGAAAGTCAGACTGTGAGTACCTTGTCATTAGTATTAATAGGTAAATAAAGGCCCTATTTAAAGGATCTATACAAATATGACTTTAAAAGTTACTTTAATGGCCTCAACAATAAACAGATGAATGGCATTTGTAATCTCTGAATTTTCCATCTATTGTAGATGATTTGCATTCCTACCACTTACAATCTTTTTGGAAAACGAAAGCCTATAAGCACGAACAGAAACAAAAATATTTCATAAGAACACCATGGAAACAGAAACATAATCTATTTTTCTAGAATATTCTATCCGGGTATGTTACCTTCCCAATGGTGAAGACATTACTGCTAATACTTAAATTGGAAGTGCAAGAATAAAAAGATGCTACTGATATATAGGAGACAATTTATATAAACTAACTGAGGAAACCCAGGGTTTAGTCCAGACTCTACCAACTACTCATTGACCTTGCATAAATCACTTCACACTTATACACTGATTCTATCATTCGGTTTACCTTAGAATTCAGATCGACCTTAATTAGGCTGAAAGCTCCTTGAGGACAAAGGACTTTTTTGGTCTGGTCCAGGCCTCTACTGCCAGCACCTAGGTCTGTAACTGTCACATAGCACACAATAAATGTCAGCCCAATAAGTGTACCATCGCTAAATCTCCTACTTTCATTTATTTACCATTTATCTACTAAAAACCTTATTTGCCAGGCACTATGATAGACACACCGTCAAATACACTCAAGATGCAAATACAAAAACTAAGCCCCAACTTCTCCCATCAAAGCGGTCACATGAACAGCTGATTTCTCATAAATCCTGAGAAATACTAAAATAAAGGTCTATACAATATATTCTGCAAGCAACTTCCAACCCAAGAGGTGAAGATAAAAAGTATTCGCAAGAGAGCAAATTAATTTGCAAATCAAGCCCTATTCAAATCAGCTTTACAACAATGTCTAGACTATTAATAAAATCTAAAAGATGTATTGTTGTAAAATTGAAGAAAGATACTCTTTAAAACACAAAATAATGTTCCCTAATAAATCCATCTGAGACTAGCTAAGCAACGTCTCTTTAAGATTAGAATCAAGAATAAACTTTCCATCGCTAAAACTGAAAGACACTGACAACGCACTTTGGTCACTACTAACATGTACATGTGGGGTTTAAAGGATTTGAGATACATCTCCAACATAAGGCAAAATTTTATTCCTGCCAAAGTAGGGATTTTTGTGTGACAATTCAGAATCTGAAAGACATTATTTTCTTCTAAAACCCTGAATCATTCCCATATACAATTTCGTCTTAAGCTCTAGACAATATTACAGAGTCCTCATAATCTACACTGCTCTTTTTCATTTTCAAATGCTGACAACAGCACAATTCAGAATGGGAACTGATCATCTGAAATGACATTTCTCCCATCCAGAAAAAAAAAATGTACCAAATATACATAAAGAATAGGACCTCTTTTTTACTAAAAAAAAAAAAAAAAAAAAAAAAAACACCGACCAAAAAGATCTATGTTTTTCCCAAGTCACTCTTAATTTTATCACATTTTAATTATAAATTCCATGGGCACTGAGGTTCGGGAGGAAGAAAGGTCACTGCACTCTTTAGGCCAATGGCGTGGGTGGTAGACAAATAGAACACCGATCAAGAACGCAGGATCTGGAGCCTGACTGCCTGCCTGGGTTCAAACCACTTCCTGGCGCCACAATTCCACCTATGCAATCTTGTTCTACTGACTCAACCTCTACGAGAGGCTCAATTTCCTCACCTGTGAGATGGGCGAGTAACTTAACGGAAGATGCCTCTGCTGTGTGGCCTGCAGAATGAGAAGAGCCAACTACTCCAAAGGGTGGTGGTTGTAAGGACTAAATGAGGCAACCCTAAGTAAAAGGTCTTACTGGCACACAGTAAGCGCCTAACAAAAGGTTACTGCTATTGTTATTGTTCACAATAATGAATAATATTGAATTCTAAGAATATAGTTCAGAATACTAAGCAATAAAGAGATGAGAAAGAGGAAGAAAACCCACACGAAGTTAAGGAAGGCAAGTGATGGGGGGCCTCCAGACAGCCGCGGAGAGCGTGGAGGAGACTGAGCCGGAGTGGCGAGGGGTCCCGGGGAGTCCACTGCAGAGTGGAGCGGCGTCGATGAGGAAAGCGGGGCCCGCGCGGAGCGCAGCCGGGAGAAAGGCTGAGGGCGGCCTTGGCGGAGGCGGCACGCGGCCGAGGCGGGGCCCCATGGCGGGAGCGCCGGGCCCGCCCGGCGGGCCGCGAGGGGCGGCGGAGCCCCGCGGAAGCCGCAGGGAGCGCCCCGAGAACGCGCCGGAGGCCGCGGCCCAGCCCCGGCCCGACTCTCTCATTCAAGCCACCTTCCCCTTCCCCCTTCTCAAACCCCATGCGGTCCCGACCCAGAGCCACCGCAGCTCTGCTGCCCACTGTCCGCCCCGGCTCTCCGCACAGCAGGCCTAGCCCCTGAGACTCCGGCTAGCCGCGACGTGAGGGAGGGCAGCTCTCCTTACCTGAGCTCCCCCGGATTGAATCGCTCGCCGTCCCCCCCGTCCCCGCCACGCTCCGCCATTACAGAGGGCCGCGTTCCTCCACCCGCCGACTCGGCGTCCTCTATTGGCCGGAAAATTCGTCAATCCCGTAAAAGAGAGGCGGAGACAGCGGAGATCTATGATATGATTGGTGAACTTTTCCATCAATCCTCGAGTTGGGGGCGGTACCTGCCTTACTATTGGGCACAGGGCCCGCCGACTTTGAAAGCGGTATGGAGACAGCCAGTTGATTGGTCGCTTGCAGGCTTTATGGGAAATGAGACTTTGGCAAGGAGGAAGCGGGCCGGCGCCCTCTCGCGGTAAGGATAACTCAGTCCTCCCACGTTAGGCCCAGCCTGCGGTGGCCACGTGTCCGGCGGCTTCCAGGAGAGCCAATTGTGGAGCCATATTGGCCAGTAGTAGGTCAGGCCGAGACCGTTTCCCTTAGGTGAGCCAATCAAAATCGACCTGGGTCGCGCCTAAACCCATCGCAGAGTTGCTGTGGAAAGGAACTATTTCCTCGGCTTTACAGTAACAGCAGTATTAAGTCACCACCCGGATATATATCCATGTTATTAAATGATATATTATTAATTACAAGGATCTCTCCCAAGTTACTAAATAATGAGTGCAGTCTGTTGGGTGTTACAAGTTGCTGCATTAAAAGAGGTAAATTGGAGAAGACAAGCCTTTTTGCAATTTATAACTTTAATATCTCCTTCAATATCAAAGTGCACTTGTCTAAAATTAGCACACTTTGATAACCAGACAAGTCTGAATATTCTTTCTTATTAAAGAAAAGAGTTTATTCTCTAGAGTTTCAAAGGCAAAATAAAGGTGAACTCTATCATTAAAGAGCTCAATATATTAAACTAATGCTAATAGATATTAATAAATTTTACTCAGACCTGACCATATCTACCAGGCACTGTTCTAAGTATTTCCCATGTCTTACCTCTTTTAAGTCTCAAAAAACACTAAGGTGAGCAATGTACATAGTCAAAGTTCATAAATGAGACTGAGGCACAGAGAAGGAACTTGCCCAAGGTCACATAGCTAGTAAATGCCCTAAACCCAAGGCAGTGTGGTATCAAAGTCCCGTTCTTAAACACCATGAGCCAAAACAATTGGAACCACGTAAAACCATGTACACAAATGTTCATAGCAGCGTTATTTCTAATAGCCTTAACCCAACGTCCATCAGCTGATGAAAGGTTAGAAAATGTGGTATAACCGTGCAATGAAATATTATTCAGCCATAAAAAAGAATGAACTACTGGCCGGGCGTGGTGGCTCACGCCTGTAATCCCAGCACTCTGGGAGGCCGAGGTGGGTAGATCGCTCAAGGTCAGGAGTTCGAAACCAGCCTGAGCAAGAGCGAAACCCCGTCTCTACTAAAAATACAAAGAAATTAATTGGCCAACTTAAAAAAATAAAAATAAAAAAAAATTAGCCGGGCATGGTGGCACATGCCTGTAGTCCCAGCTACTTGGGAGGCTGAGACAGAAGGATCGCTTGAGCCCAGGAGTTTGAGGTTGCTGTGAGCTAGGCTGAAGCCACGGCACTCTATCCCGGGCAACACAGTGAGACTCTGTCTCAAAAAAATAAATAAATAAATAAATAAAAAAGGATGAAGTACTGATGCATGCTACAACGTGGATGAACCTTGAAAACATTGTACTAAGTGCAAGAAAACAAAAGGCTACATATGGTAGCCATTTATACGAAATGTCCAGAATAGGCAATCCATACAGACAGAAAATAGAATCATGGTTATATCATATCCAAGGTATAGGGGAGTGAGGAATTGGAAGTGACCGCTAATGGATATGGAGTTTCTTTTTGGATGATGAAAATGTTTTGGAATTAGATAGCAGTGATGGCTGCACAACTTTGTGAATATACTAAAACCCACTGAATTTTATAAAAGGTGAATTTTATTGTATGTGAATTCTATTTTAATAAAAAACCACTATGCTATACTGAATCCACTTAAATATTCAAAATAAATGTGATAAATTGTGATAAGGGCTAAATACAGAGTTCTGAGCATGATTAATTGGAAAAGGGAAGCATGGTGAAAATTTCATTAAAGATGTACTATTTGGACAAACTGTAATCTGACTAAAAGTGGGGGAGGTTAGATCCCTCTTTTCAGTACCAGCATGCATCACCAAGTTCTGACCAACTATTCTCAAAATAATACTGTTATGGGTGGCTCATTACAAACTAATTCCTACTGAAAAAAAATAAAATGGATTCCTTATAGAAAGTGAGTCTCTGGGGTATATTAAAGATAAAAACAAACTCTCAATTAGAAGAAACTCCTTGCAGATGTACTGAAAGTTTTATTAGCTTATGGTTTTTATTATGTTATTTATATCTAAACATACTTCAAGATATTTATATTTTATTGTATTATCTTAGTTTTAAATAGATTAAGTATACATACATACATATGTATATGGTACTCATATATATTCATGTCATTATTTCATTGCTATAGTTTATTCCCATAAACATATTCTTAAGATTCAGGTAGTTTGTGCTCAATAGTTGTATAAAACATACTACAAATATCTGACCTGAGTTGTGTCTACACAGCTATTCTAGAATCAACCATTTTATTGAATCAAATGTGAAAAAAGAATTGAGGAGACTTAGTGCATCTTTTAAGAGACCAATTTGACTTTCCTACAGTCAAAGCTTGATGACTCTTAGGATACTGATAATGTACATAGCTACACAGAACAGAGTAGCAAAAAACGCCCTTGCCCACCTAGCAGCAATTGAATCATAGACCACCAAAATCAGCACATCAAAGCGAGATAAAGACACAGTGTTGGCTTAAAACAAATTAATATTATGAGGACTTAAGTTCTGCTATGAAGACAGTCTTCAGAAGTGACTCTTGAGACGTAATTCCAATGCACAATCAGGCTTTTTTTAAAAATCATTACCATTTTGGACACCTATCTTACACCCATGGTAAGTACTTTGCATACATGATTTCTAATCCTTTCAACAGCCCTGCAAGGCAGATGTATGGTCCTCATTTTACAAATGGAGAAACTGAGGCTCAGAGAGATTACAGGACTGGTTCAAGGTGACATTCACAAAGCTGAAAAAAAGGGAAACCAGAATTCAAACACAAGTGTGTCTCTCACCAAAGCCAATTGGGGACCACTAAATCCTCAGTCTCACCAAAATCGGAAAAATACTATGGCTAATATATCATTTTCTCTTCTTTCCTAGACCGTAAATACTTTAGAAAGACTATTTTCCTTGCTGAATCCCCAGCTCCTAATAAGGTGTTTATTCACCCACACAGCCAACACTGTCTACTTACTGTGCAGCTATATTATTCCTGACCGGAAATACTGGTCTTTGAAACACTTAAAGAGATCTTAGAAATGGAGAGTGCTGGACTGGCTACACCTGTTCGCTACCTCACAGGCAGTGTAGACAGCAGCTGCCAACAGGCTTTGGTGTGATAGAGATTAGGATTCTAGTCCTAGCTCTACCGACTACTGGCTGTATAATCTTGGACAAGTTACTTGACTTCTCATCATTTGATTCTTTATTTGGAAAACAAAGAGTTGCTGTGAGATTTTATATGTAATCTATTTACCATGGCACGCATAGGCAGCAACTAAAAATCATCAATAAGCAATATTTGTGCACGGGAGTGATTTAGGGCTGCTATGTTTATGTCTCCCCAAAATTCATATGTTGAAATTCCTAGTCTCAAGGTGTATTATATTAGGAGGTGGGGACTTTGGGAGGTGATTAGGTCATGAGGACAGAGCCCTCACAAATGGGATTAATCCCCTTATAAAAGAGGTCCAAGAGAGAACTCCCACCCCCCTTCTGCCATGTGAGGTTAGAGTGAGAAGGTGGTGAGGAAGCCAGCCCTCATCAGACACCAAGTCTGCTGGCACCTTAATTTTGCACTTCCCAATCTCTAGACCTGTGAGAAATAAATTTCCGGGTTTTTTTGGTTTTTTTTTTTTTTGAGACAGAGTCTCACTCTGTTGCCCGGGCTAGAGTGAGTGCCGTGGCGTCAGCCTAGCTCACAGCAACCTCAAACTCCTGGGCTCAAGCAATCCTTCTGCCTCAGCCTCCCGAGTAGCTGGGACTAC